>OX456523.1:201756281-201768781 GCA_949748255.1 Eustalomyia histrio | reverse complement strand
AATTAAAAAAAAAATTAATTTTTTTTTTTTTTAGAAAATTCGAATTTTTGGACGAAAAATAAATGATTTCAAATTAAGCTCCTTTTCGCTCTCCGGGGCTTAGTTAAGGAGAAAAATCGATTTAAAGTTTGTATAAAAATTAAAATAAAATTAAATTTTTTTTTTTTTTAGAAAATTCGAATTTTTGGACGAAAAATACATGATTTCAAATTAAGCTCTTTTTCGCTCTCCGGGGCTTAGTTAATGAGAAAAATCGATTTAAAGTTTGTATAAAAATTAAAAAAAAATTAATTTTTTTTTTTTTTTAGAAAATTCGAATTTTTGGACGAAAAATAAATGATTTCAAATTAAGCTCCTTTTTGCTCTCCGGGGCTTAGTTAAGGAGAAAAATCGATTTAAAGTTTGTATATAAATTTTTTTTTTTTTAGAAAATTCGAATTTTTGGACGAAAAATAAATGATTTCAAATTAAGCTCTTTTTCGCTCTCCGGGGCTTAGTTAAGGAGAAAAATCGATTTAAAGTTTGTATAAAAATTAAAAAAAAATTTAAAATTTTTTTTTTTTTTTTAGAAAATTCGAATTTTTGGACGAAAAATAAATGATTTCAAATTAAGCTCTTTTTCGCTCTCCGGGGCTTAGTTAAGGAGAAAAATCGATTTAAAGTTTGTATAAAAATTAAAAAAAAAATTAAAAATTTTTTTTTTTTTTAGAAAATTCAAATTTTTGGACGAAAAATAAATGATTTCAAATTAAGCTCCTTTTCGCTCTCCGGGGCTTAGTTAAGGAGAAAAATCGATTTAAAGTTTGTATAGAAATTAAAAAAAAAATTAAAATTTTTTTTTTAGAAAATTCGAATTTTTGGACGAAAAATAAATGATTTCAAATTAAGCTCTTTTTCGCTCTCCGGGGCTTAGTTAAGGAGAAAAATCGATTTAAAGTTTGTATAAAAATTAAAAAAAAATTAAAATTTTTTTTTTTTTAGAAAATTCGAATTTTTGGACGAAAAATAAATGATTTCAAATTAAGCTCTTTTTCGCTCTCCGGGGCTTAGTTAAGGAGAAAAATCGATTTAAAGTTTGTATAAAAATTAAAAAAAAATTAAAATTTTTTTTTTTTTTTAGAAAATTGGAATTTTTGGTGGAAAAATAAATGATTTCAAATTAAGCTCTTTTTCGCTCTCCGGGGCTTAGTTAAGGAGAAAAATTGATTTAAAGTTTGTATAAAAATTAAAAAAAAAAAATAAAAAAAAATTAAAATATTTTTTTTTTAGAAAATTGGAATTTTTGATGGAAAAATAAATGATTTCAAATTAAGCTCTTTTTCGCTCTCCGGGGCTTAGTTAAGGAGAAAAATCGATTTAAAGTTTGTATAAAAATTAAAAAAAAATAAAAAAAAAATTAAAATATTTTTTTTTTTAGAAAATTGGAATTTTTGGTGGAAAAATAAATGATTTCAAATTAAGCTCTTTTTCGCTCTCCGGGGCTTAGTTAAGAGAAAAATCGATTTAAAGTTTGTATAAAAATTAAAAAAAAAATAAAAAAAATAAAAAAAAAATTAAAATACTTTTTTTTTTAGAAAATTGGAATTTTTGGTGGAAAAGAATAATTTCAAATTAAGCTCTTTTTCGCTCTCCGGGGCTTAGTTAAGGAGAAAAATCGATTTAAAGTTTGTATAAAAATTAAAAAAAAAATAAAAAAAAAATTAAAATATTTTTTTTTTTAGAAAATTGGAATTTTCGGTGGAAAAAAAATGATTTCAAATTAAGCTCTTTTTCGCTCTCCGGGGCTTAGTTAAGGAGAAAAATCGATTTAAAGTTTGTATAAAAATTAAAAAAAAAAATAAAAAAAAATTAAAATATTTTTTTTTTTAGAAAATTGGAATTTTTGGTGGAAAAATAAATGATTTCAAATTAAGCTCTTTTTCGCTCTCCGGGGCTTAGTTAAGCAGAAAAATCGATTTAAAGTTTGTATAAAAATTAAAAAAAAATTAAAATTTTTTTTTTTTAGAAAATTGGAATTTTTGGTGGAAAAATAAATGATTTCAAATTAAGCTCTTTTTCGCTCTCCGGGGCTTAGTTAAGGAGAAAAATCGATTTAAAGTTTGTATAAAAATTAAAAAAAAATAAAAAAAAAATTAAAATATTTTTTTTTTAGAAAATTGGTATTTTCGGTGGAAAAAAAATGATTTCAAATTAAGCTCTTTTTCGCTCTCCGGGGCTTAGTTAAGGAGAAAAATCGATTTAAAGTTTGTATAAAAATTAAAAAAAAAATTAAAATATTTTTTTTAGAAAATTGGAATTTTCGGTGGAAAAAAAATGATTTCAAATTATTTTTTTTTTTTTAGAAAATTGGAATTTTTGGTGGAAAAATAAATGATTTCAAATTAAGCTCTTTTTCGCTCTCCGGGGCTTAGTTAAGGAGAAAAATCGATTTAAAGTTTGTATAAAAATTAAAAAAAAAATTAAAATATTTTTTTTTAGAAAATTGGAATTTTCGGTGGAAAAAAAATGATTTCAAATTAAGCTCTTTTTCGCTCTCCGGGGCTTAGTTAAGCAGAAAAATCGATTTAAAGTTTGTATAAAAATTTAAAAAAAATTAAATTTTTTTTTTTTTTTTAGAAAATTGGAATTTTTGGTGGAAAAATAAATGATTTTAAATTAAGCTCTTTTTCGCTCTCCGGGGCTTAGTTAAGGAGAAAAATCGATTTAAAGTTTGTATAAAAATTAAAAAAAAATTAAAATTTTTTTTTTTTAGAAAGCTGGAATTTTTGATGGAAAAATAAATGATTTCAAATTAAGCTCTTTTTCGCTCTCCGGGGCTTAGTTAAGGAGAAAAATCGATTTAAAGTTTGTATACAAATTAAAAAAAAATTAAAATATTTTTTTTTTAGAAAATTGGAATTTTTGATGGAAAAATAAATGATTTCAAATTAAGCTCTTTTTCGCTCTCCGGGGCTTAGTTAAGGAGAAAAATCGATTTAAAGTTTGTATAAAAATTAAAAAAAAAATAAAAAAAAATTAAAATATTTTTTTTTTTTAGAAAATTGGAATTTTTGGTGGAAAAATAAATGATTTCAAATTAAGCTCTTTTTCGCTCTCCAGGGCTTAGTTAAGGAGAAAAATCGATTTAAAGTTTGTATAAAAATTAAAAAAAAATAAAATTTTTTTTTTTTTTAGAAAATTGGAATTTTTGATGGAAAAATAAATGATTTCAAATTAAGCTCTTTTTCGCTCTCCGGGGCTTAGTTAAGGAGAAAAATCGATTTAAAGTTTGTATAAAAATTAAAAAAAAAAATTAAAATATTTTTTTTTTTTAGAAAATTGGAATTTTTGGTGGAAAAATAAATGATTTCAAATTAAGTTCTTTTTCGCTCTCCGGGGCTTAGTTAAGCAGAAAAATCGATTTAAAGTTTGTATAAAAATTAAAAAAAAATTAAAATTTTTTTTTTTTTTTAGAAAATTGGAATTTTTGGTGGAAAAATAAATGATTTCAAATTAAGCTCTTTTTCGCTCTCCGGGGCTTAGTTAAGCAGAAAAATCGATTTAAAGTTTGTATAAAAATTAAAAAAAAATTAAAATTTTTTTTTTTTTTAGAAAATTGGAATTTTTGGTGGAAAAATAAATGATTTCAAATTAAGCTCTTTTTCGCTCTCCGGGGCTTAGTTAAGGAGAAAAATCGATTTAAAGTTTGTATATAAATTAAAAAAAAATTCATTTTTTTTTTAGAAAATTCGAATTTTTGGACGAAAAATAAATGATTTCAAATTAAGCTCTTTTTCGCTCTCCGGGGCTTAGTTAAGGAGAAAAATCGATTTAAAGTTTGTATAGAAATTAAAAAAAAATTAAAATTTTTTTTTTAGAAAATTCGAATTTTTGGACGAAAAATAAATGATTTCAAATTAAGCTCTTTTTCGCTCTCCGGGGCTTAGTTAAGGAGAAAAATCGATTTAAAGTTTGTATAAAAATTACGAAAAATAAATGATTTCAAATTAAGCTCCTTTTCGCTCTCCGGGGCTTAGTTAAGGAGAAAAATCGATTTAAAGTTTGTATAAAAATTAAAATAAAATTAAAAATTTTTTTTTTTTTTAGAAAATTCGAATTTTTGGACGAAAAATAAATGATTTCAAATTAATCTCTTTTTCGCTCTCCAGGGCTTAGTTAATGAGAAAAATCGATTTAAAGTTTGTATAACAATTAAAAAAAAATTAATTTTTTTTTTTTTTTAGAAAATTCGAATTTTTGGACGAAAAATAAATGATTTCAAATTAAGCTCCTTTTCGCTCTCCGGGGCTTAGTTAAGGAGAAAAATCGATTTAAAGTTTGTATAAAAATTAAAATAAAATTAAATTTTTTTTTTTTTTAGAAAATTCGAATTTTTGGACGAAAAATAAATGATTTCAAATTAAGCTCTTTTTCGCTCTCCGGGGCTTAGTTAATGAGAAAAATCGATTTAAAGTTTGTATAAAAATTAAAAAAAAATTAATTTTTTTTTTTTTTAGAAAATTCGAATTTTTGGACGAAAAATAAATGATTTCAAATTAAGCTCCTTTTTGCTCTCCGGGGCTTAGTTAAGGAGAAAAATCGATTTAAAGTTTGTATATAAATTTTTTTTTTTTTAGAAAATTCGAATTTTTGGACGAAAAATAAATGATTTCAAATTAAGCTCTTTTTCGCTCTCCGGGGCTTAGTTAATGAGAAAAATCGATTTAAAGTTTGTATAAAAATTAAAAAAAAATTAAAATTTTTTTTTTTTTTGGAAAATTCGAATTTGTGGACGAAAAATAAATGATTTCAAATTAAGCTCCTTTTTGCTCTCCGGGGCTTAGTTAAGGAGAAAAATCGATTTAAAGTTTGTATAAAATTAGAATTTTTGGACGAAAAATAAATGATTTCAAATTAAGCTCTTTTTCGCTCTCCGGGGCTTAGTTAAGGAGAAAAATCGATTTAAAGTTTGTATAAAAATTAAAAAAAAATTTAAAATTTTTTTTTTTTTTTTTAGAAAATTCGAATTTTTGGACGAAAAATAAATGATTTCAAATTAAGCTCTTTTTCGCTCTCCGGGGCTTAGTTAAGGAGAAAAATCGTTAAAGTTTGTATATAAATTAAAAAAAAATTAAATTTTTTAGAAAATTCGAATTTTTGGACGAAAAATAAATGATTTCAAATTAAGCTCTTTTTGCTCTCCGGGGCTTAGTTAAGGAGAAAAATCGATTTAAAGTTTGTATATAAATTAAAAAAAAATTAATTTTTTTTTTTAGAAAATTCGAATTTTTGGACGAAAAATAAATGATTTCAAATTAAGCTCCTTTTCGCTCTCCGGAGCTTAGTTAAGGAGAAAAATCGATTTAAAGTTTGTATAAAATTAGAATTTTTGGACGAAAAATAAATGATTTCAAATTAAGCTCTTTTTCGCTCTCCGGGGCTTAGTTAAGGAGAAAAATCGATTTAAAGTTTGTATAAAAAATAAAAAAAAATTAAAAATTTTTTTTTTTTTAGAAAATTCGAATTTTTGGACGAAAAATAAATGGTTTAAAATTAAGCTCTTTTTCGCTCTCCGGGGCTTAGTTAAGGAGAAAAATCGATTTAAAGTTTGTATAAAAATTAAAAAAAAATTAAATTTTTTTTTAGAAAATTAGAATTTTTGGACGAAAAATAAATGATTTCAAATTAAGCTCTTTTTCGCTCTCCGGGGCTTAGTTAAGGAGAAAAATCGATTTGAAGTTTGTATATAAATTAAAAAAAAATTTTTGGACGAAAAATAAATGATTTCAAATTAAGCTCTTTTTCGCTCTCCGGGGCTTAGTTAAGGAGAAAAATCGATTTAAAGTTTGTATATAAATTAAAAAAAAATTAATTTTTTTTTTTAGAAAATTCGAATTTTTGGACGAAAAATAAATGATTTCAAATTAAGCTCCTTTTCGCTCTCCGGAGCTTAGTTAAGGAGAAAAATCGATTTAAAGTTTGTATAAAATTAGAATTTTTGGACGAAAAATAAATGATTTCAAATTAAGCTCTTTTTCGCTCTCCGGGGCTTAGTTAAGGAGAAAAATCGATTTAAAGTTTGTATAAAAATTAAAAAAAAATTATTTTTTTTTTTAGAAAATTAGAATTTTTGGACGAAAAATAAATGATTTCAAATTAAGCTCTTTTTCGCTCTCCGGGGCTTAGTTAAGGAGAAAAATCGATTTAAAGTTTGTATAAAAATTAAAATTTTTTTTTTTTAGAAAATTCGAATTTTTGTACGAAAAATAAATGATTTCAAATTAAGCTCTTTTTCGCTCTCCGGGGCTTAGTTAAGGAGAAAAATCGATTTAAAGTTTGTATAAAAATTAAAAAAAAATTTAAAATTTTTTTTTTTTTTTTAGAAAATTCGAATTTTTGGACGAAAAATAAATGATTTCAAATTAAGCTCTTTTTCGCTCTCCGGGGCTTAGTTAAGGAGAAAAATCGATTTAAAGTTTGTATAAAAATTAAAAAAAAAATTAAAAATTTTTTTTTTTTTTAGAAAATTCAAATTTTTGGACGAAAAATAAATGATTTCAAATTAAGCTCCTTTTCGCTCTCCGGGGCTTAGTTAAGGAGAAAAATCGATTTAAAGTTTGTACAAATTAAATTTTTTTTTTTTATTTTAGAAAATTCGAATTTTTGGACGAAAAATAAATGATTTCAAATTAAGCTCTTTTTCGCTCTCCGGGGCTTAGTTAAGGAGAAAAATCGATTTAAAGTTTGTATATAAATTAAAAAAAAATTATTTTTTTTTTTTTAGAAAATTAGAATTTTTGGACGAAAAATAAATGATTTCAAATTAAGCTCTTTTTCGCTCTCCGGGGCTTAGTTAAGGAGAAAAATCGATTTAAAGTTTGTATAAAAATTAAAAAAAAATTAAAAATATTTTTTTTTTTTTTAGAAAATTCGAATTTTTGGACGAAAAATAAATGATTTCAAATTAAGCTCTTTGGGGCTTAGTTAAGGAGAAAAATCGATTTAAAGTTTGTATAAAAATTAAAAAAAAATTAAAATTTTTTTTTTTTTTTAGAAAATTAGAATTTTTGGACGAAAAATAAATGATTTCAAATTAAGCTCTTTTTCGCTCTCCGGGGCTTAGTTAAGGAGAAAAGTTTGTATATAAATTAAAAAAAAAAATCATTTTTTTTTTTAGAAAATTCGAATTTTTGGACGAAAAATAAATGATTTCAAATTAAGCTCTTTTTCGCTCTCCGGGGCTTAGTTAAGGAGAAAAATCGATTTAAAGTTTGTATAGAAATTAAAAAAAAATTAAAATTTTTTTTTTTAGAAAATTCGAATTTTTGGACGAAAAATAAATGATTTCAAATTAAGCTCTTTTTCGCTCTCCGGGGCTTAGTTAAGGAGAAAAATCGATTTAAAGTTTGTATAAAAATTAAAAAAAAATTAAAATTTTTTTTTTTTTTGGAAAATTCGAATTTTTGGACGAAAAATAAATGATTTCAAATTAAGCTCCTTTTTAAAAAATTTTTTTTTTTGGAAAATACGAATTTTTGGACGAAAAATAAATGATTTCAAATTAAGCTCCTTTTTGCTCTCCGGGGCTTAGTTAAGGAGAAAAATCGATTTAAAGTTTGTATATAAATTAAAAAAAAATTAAATTTTTTTTTTTTTTTAGAAAATTCGAATTTTTGGACGAAAAATAAATGATTTCAAATTAAGCTCTTTTTCGCTCTCCGGGGCTTAGTTAAGGAGAAAAATCGATTTAAAGTTTGTATAAAAATTAAAAAAAAATTAAAAATATTTTTTTTTAGAAAATTCTAATTTTTGGACGAAAAATAAATTAAGCTCTTTTTCGCTCCCCGGGGCTTAGTTAAGGAGAAAAATCGATTTAAAGTTTGTATAAAAATTAAAAAAAAAATTAAAATTTTTTTTTTAGAAAATTCGAATTTTTGGACGAAAAATAAATGATTTCAAATTAAGCTCTTTTTCGCTCTCCGGGGCTTAGTTAATGAGAAAAATCGATTTAAAGTTTGTATAAAAATTAAAAAAAAATTAATTTTTTTTTTTAGAAAATTCGAATTTTTGGACGAAAAATAAATGATTTCAAATTAAGCTCTTTTTCGCTCTCCGGGGCTTAGTTAATGAGAAAAATCGATTTAAAGTTTGTATATAAATTAAAAAAAAATTAAATTTTTTTTTTTTTTTTAGAAAATTCGAATTTTTGGATGAAAAATAAATGATTTCAAATTAAGCTCTTTTTCGCTCTCCGGGGCTTAGTTAAGGAGAAAAATCGATTTAAAGTTTGTATAAAAATTACGAAAAATAAATGATTTCAAATTAAGCTCCTTTTCGCTCTCCGGGGCTTAGTTAAGGAGAAAAATCGATTTAAGTTTGTATAAAAATTAAAAAAAATTAAAATTTTTTTTTTTTTTTTGGAAAATTCGAATTTTTGGACGAAAAATAAATGATTTCAAATTAAGCCTTTTTGCTCTCCGGGGCTTAGTTAAGGAGAAAAATCGATTTAAAGTTTGTATAAAAATTAAAATTTTTTTTTTTTAGAAAATTCGAATTTTTGGACGAAAAATAAATGATTTCAAATTAAGCTCTTTTTCGCTCTCCGGGGCTTAGTTAAGGAGAAAAATCGATTTAAAGTTTGTATAAAAATTAAAAAAAAATTAAAATTTTTTTTTTTTTTAGAAAATTCGAATTTTTGGACGAAAAATAAATGATTTAAAATTAAGCTCTTTTTCGCTCTTCGGGGCTTAGTTAAGGAGAAAAATCGATTTAAAGTTTGTATAAAAATTAAAAAAAAATTAAATTTTTTTTTTAGAAAATTAGAATTTTTGGACGAAAAATAAATGATTTCAAATTAAGCTCTTTTTCGCTCTCCGGGGCTTAGTTAAGGAGAAAAATCGATTTGAAGTTTGTATATAAATTAAATTGGAATTGGAATTTTTGGTGGAAAAATAAATGATTTCAAATTAAGCTCTTTTTTGCTCTACGGGGCTTAGTTAAGGAGAAAAATCGATTTAAAGTTCGTATAAAAATTAAAAAAAAATTAAATTTTTTTTTTTTTTTTAGAAAATTGGAATTTTTGGTGGAAAAATAAATGATTTCAAATTAAGCTCTTTTTTGCTCTCCGGGGCTTAGTTAAGGAGAAAAATCGATTTAAAGTTTGTATAAAAATTAAAAAAAAATTAAAATTTTTTTTTTTAGAAAA
The DNA here is from genome assembly GCA_949748255.1 of Eustalomyia histrio. Classification (NCBI taxonomy): domain Eukaryota; kingdom Metazoa; phylum Arthropoda; class Insecta; order Diptera; family Anthomyiidae; genus Eustalomyia; species Eustalomyia histrio. Next base: position 201,759,597 of record OX456523.1, on the reverse strand, counting down.
TTGGAATTTTTGGTGGAAAAATAAATGATTTCAAATAAAGCTCTTTTTTGCTCTCCGGGGCTTAGTAAAGGAGAAAAATCGATTTAAAGTTTGTATAAAAATTAAAAAAAAATTAAATTTTTTTTTTTTTTTAGAAAATTGGAATTTTTGGTGGAAATATAAATGATTTCAAATTAAGCTCTTTTTCGCTCTCCGGGGCTTAGTTAAGGAGAAAAATCGATTTAAAGTTTGTATAAAAATTAAAAAAAAAATTAAATTTTTTTTTTCTAGAAAATTGGAATTTTTGGTGGAAAAATAAATGATTTCAAATTAAGCTCTTTTTTGCTCTCCGGGGCTTAGTTAAGGAGAAAAATAGATTTAAAGTTTGTATAAAAATTAAAAAAAAATTAAAATTTTTTTTTTTTTTAGAAAATTGGAATTTTTGGTGGAAAAATAAATGATTTCAAATTAAGCTCTCTTTTGCTCTCCGGGGCTTAGTTAAGAAGAAAAATCGATTTAAAGTTTGTATAAAAATTAAAACAAAAATAAAAAAAAAATTAAAATATTTTTTTTTTTAGAAAATTGGAATTTTTGGTGGAAAAATAAATGATTTCAAATTAAGCTCTTTTTCGCTCTCCGGGGCTTAGTTAAGGAGAAAAATCGATTTAAAGTTTGTATAAAAATTAAAAAAAAATTAAAATTTTTTTTTTTTTTTTTTAGAAAATTGGAATTTTTGGTGGAAAAATAAATGATTTCAAATTAAGCTCTTTTTCGCTCTCCGGGGCTTAGTTAAGGAGAAAAATCGATTTAAAGTTTGTATAAAAATTAAAAAAAAATTAAAATTTTTTTTTTTTTAGAAAATTGGAATATTTGGTGGAAAAATAAATGATTTCAAATTAAGCTCTTTTTCGCTCTCCGGGGCTTAGTTAAGGAGAAAAATCGATTTAAAGTTCGTATAAACATTAAAAAAAAATTAAATTTTTTTTTTTTTTTTTTTAGAAAATTGGAATTTTTGGTGGAAAAATAAATGATTTCAAATTAAGCTCTTTTTCGCTCTCCGGGGCTTAGTTAAGGAGAAAAATCGATTTAAAGTTTGTATAAAAATTAAAAAAAAAAATTAAATTTTTTTTTTTCTAGAAAATTGGAATTTTTGGTGGAAAAATAAATGATTTCAAATTAAGCTCTTTTTCGCTCTCCGGGGCTTAGTTAAGGAGAAAAATCGATTTAAAGTTTGTATAAAAATTAAAAAAAAAAATAAAAAAAAAATTAAAATATTTTTTTTTTTTTAGAAAATTGGAATTTTTGGTGGAAAAATAAATGATTTCAAATTAAGCTCTTTTTTGCTCTACGGGGCTTAGTTAAGGAGAAAAATCGATTTAAAGTTCGTATAAAAATTAAAAAAAAATTAAATTTTTTTTTTTTTTTAGAAAATTGGAATTTTTGGTGGAAAAATAAATGATTTCAAATTAAGCTCTTTTTCGCTCTCCGGGGCTTAGTTAAGGAGAAAAATCGATTTAAAGTTTGTATAAAAATTAAAAAAAAATTAAATTTTTTTTTTTTTTTTTAGAAAATTGGAATTTTTGGTGGAAAAATAAATGATTTCAAATTAAGCTCTTTTTCGCTCTCCGGGGCTTAGTTAAGGAGAAAAATCGATTTAAAGTTTGTATAAAAATTAAAAAATAAATAAAAAAAAAATTAAAATATTTTTTTTTTAGAAAATTGGAATTTTTGGTGGAAAAATAAATGATTTCAAATTAAGCTCTTTTTCGCTCTCCGGGGCTTAGTTAAGGAGAAAAATCGATTTAAAGTTTGTATAAAATATTTTTTTTTTTAGAAAATTGGAATTTTTGGTGGAAAAATAAATGATTTCAAATTAAGCTCTTTTTCACTCTCCGGGGCTTAGTTAAGGAGAAAAATCGATTTAAAGTTTGTATAAAAATTAAAAAAAAATTAAAATTTTTTTTTTTTTTTAGAAAATTGGAATTTTTGATGGAAAAATAAATGATTTCAAATTAAGCTCTTTTTCGCTCTCCGGGGCTTAGTTAAGGAGAAAAATCGGTTTAAAGTTTGTATAAAAATTAAAAAAAAAATAAAAAAAAAATTAAAATATTTTTTTTTTATTTTTTTTAGAAAATTGGAATTTTCGGTGGAAAAATAAATGATTTCAAATCAAGCTCTTTTTCGCTCTCCGGGGCTTAGTTAAATCGATTTAAAGTTTTTATAAAAATTAAAAAAAAATTAAAATTTTTTTTTTTTTTTTTAGAAAATTGGAATTTTTGGTGGAAAAATAAATGATTTCAAATTAAGCTCTTTTTCCCTCTCCGGGGCTTAGTTAAGGAGAAAAATCGATTTAAAGTTTGTATAAAATATTTTTTTTTTTAGAAAATTGGAATTTTTGGTGGAAAAATAAATGATTTCAAATTAAGCTCTTTTTCACTCTCCGGGGCTTAGTTAAGGAGAAAAATCGATTTAAAGTTTGTATAAAAATTAAAAAAAAATTAAATTTTTTTTTTTTTTTTAAAAATTGGAATTTTTGATGGAAAAATAAATGATTTCAAATTAAGCTCTTTTTCGCTCTCCGGGGCTTAGTTAAGGAGAAAAATCGATTTAAAGTTTGTATAAAAATTAAAAAAAAAAATTAAAAAAAAATTAAAATTTTTTTTTTTTTTTTAAATTGGAATTTTTGATGGAAAAATAAATGATTTCAAATTAAGCTCTTTTTCGCTCTCCGGGGCTTAGTTAAGGAGAAAAATCGATTTAAAGTTTGTATAAAAATTAAAAAAAAAATTAAAATATTTTTTTTTTAGAAAATTGGAATTTTTGGTGGAAAAATAAATGATTTCAAATTAAGCTCTTTTTCGCTCTCCGGGGCTTAGTTAAGGAGAAAAATCGATTTAAAGTTTGTATAAAAATTAAAAAAAAAATAAAAAAAAAATTAAAATATTTTTTTTTTTAGAAAATTGGAATTTTTGGTGGAAAAATAAATGATTTCAAATTAAGCTCTTTTTCGCTTTTTTTAGAAAATTGGAAATTTCGGTGGAAAAATAAATGATTTCAAATTAAGCTCTTTTTCGCTCTCCGGGGCTTAGTTAAATCGATTTAAAGTTTGTATAAAAATTAAAAAAAAATTAAAATTTTTTTTTTTTTTTAGAAAATTGGAATTTTTGGTGGAAAAATAAATGATTTCAAATTAAGCTCTTTTTCCCTCTCCGGGGCTTAGTTAAGGAGAAAAATCGATTTAAAGTTTGTATAAAATATTTTTTTTTTTAGAAAATTGGAATTTTTGGTGGAAAAATAAATGATTTCAAATTAAGCTCTTTTTTACTCTCCGGGGCTT
>OX456523.1:201741281-201753781 GCA_949748255.1 Eustalomyia histrio | reverse complement strand
AGTTCGTATAAAAATTAAAAAAAAATTAAATTTTTTTTTTTTTTTTTTTAGAAAATTGGAATTTTTGGTGGAAAAATAAATGATTTCAAATTAAGCTCTTTTTCGCTCTCCGGGGCTTAGTTAAGGAGAAAAATCGATTTAAAGTTTGTATAGAAATTAAAAAAAAATATTTTTTTTTTTTTTTTTAGAAAATTGGAATTTTTGGTGATAAAATAAATGATTTCAAATTAAGCTCTTTTTCGCTCTCCGGGGCTTAGGTAAGGAGAAAAAACGATTTAAAGTTTGTATAAAAATTAAAAAAAAAATTAAAATTTTTTTTTTTAGAAAATTGGAATTTTTGGTGGAAAAAAAAAATGATTTCAAATTAAGCTCTTTTTCGCTCTCCGGGGCTTAGTAAAGGAGAAAAATCGATTTAAAGTTTGTATAAAAATTAAAAAAAAATTAAAATATTTTTTTTTTTTAGAAAATTGGAATTTTTGGTGGAAAAATAAATGATTTCAAATTAAGCTCTTTTTCGCTCTCCGGGGCTTAGTTAAGGAGAAAAATCGATTTAAAGTTTGTATAAAAATTAAAACAAAAATAAATAAAAAATTAAAATATTTTTTTTTTTAGAAAATTTGAATTTTTGGTGGAAAAAAAATGATTTAAAATTAAGCTCTTTTTCGCTCTCCGGGGCTTAGTAAAGGAGAAAAATCGATTTAAAGTTTGTATAAAAATTAAAAAAAAATTAATTTTTTTTTTTTTAAAAAATTGGAATTTTTGGTGGAAAAATAAATGATTTCAAATTAAGCTCTTTTTCGCTCTCCGGGGCTTAGTTAAGGAGAAAAATCGATTTAAAGTTTGTATAAAAATTAAAAAAAAATTAAATTTTTTTTTTTTTTAGAAAATTGGAATTTTTGGTGGAAAAATAAATGATTTCAAATTAAGCTCTTTTTCGCTCTCCGGGGCTTAGTTAAGGAGAAAAATCGATTTAAAGTTTGTATAAAAATTAAAAAAAAATTAAATTTTTTTTTTTTTTTTAGAAAATTGGAATTTTTGGTGGAAAAATAAATGATTTCAAATTAAGCTCTTTTTCGCTCTCCGGGGCTTAGTTAAGGAGAAAAATCGATTTAAAGTTTGTATAAAAATTAAAAAAAAAATTAAAAAAAAATTAAAATTTTTTTTTTTTTTAAAATTGGAATTTTTGATGGAAAAATAAATGATTTCAAATTAAGCTCTTTTTCGCTCTCCGGGGCTTAGTTAAGGAGAAAAATCGATTTAAAGTTTGTATAAAAATTAAAAAAAAAATTAAAATATTTTTTTTTTTAGAAAATTGGAATTTTTGGTGGAAAAATAAATGATTTCAAATTAAGCTCTTTTTCGCTCTCCGGGGCTTAGTTAAGGAGAAAAATCGATTTAAAGTTTGTATAAAAATTAAAAAAAAAAAATAAAAAAAAAATTAAAATATTTTTTTTTTAGAAAATTGGAATTTTTGGTGGAAAAATAAATGATTTCAAATTAAGCTCTTTTTTGCTCTCCGGGGCTTAGTTAAGGAGAAAAATCGATTTAAAGTTTGTATAAAAATTAAAAAAAAATTAAATTTTTTTTTTAGAAAATTAGAATTTTTGGATGAAAAATAAATGATTTCAAATTAAGCTCTTTTTCGCTCTCCGGGGCTTAGTTAAGGAGAAAAATCGATTTAAAGTTTGTATAAAAATTAAAATAAAATTAAAATTTTTTTTTTTTAGAAAATTCGAATTTTTGGACGAAAAATAAATGATTTCAAATTAAGCTCTTTTTCGCTCTCCGGGGCTTAGTTAAGGAGAAAAATCGTTAAAGTTTGTATATAAATTAAAAAAAAATTAAATTTTTTAGAAAATTCGAATTTTTGGACGAAAAATAAATGATTTCAAATTAAGCTCTTTTTCGCTCTCCGGGGCTTAGTTAAGGAGAAAAATCGATTTAAAGTTTGTATAAAAATTAAAAAAAAAATTAAAAATTTTTTTTTTTTTTAGAAAATTCAAATTTTTGGACGAAAAATAAGTGATTTCAAATTAAGCTTCTTTTCGATCTCCGGGGCTTATTTAAGGCGAAAAATCGATTTAAAGTTTGTATAGAAATTAAAAAAAAAAATTAAAATTTTTTTTTTAGAAAATTCGAATTTTTGGACGAAAAATAAATGATTTCAAATTAAGCTCTTTTTCGCTCTCCGGGGCTTAGTTAAGGAAAAAAATCGATTTAAAGTTTGTATAAAAATTAAAAAAAAAAATAAAAAAAAATTAAAATATTTTTTTTTTTTAGAAAATTGGAATTTTTGGTGGAAAAATAAATGATTTCAAATTAAGCTCTTTTTTGCTCTACGGGGCTTAGTTAAGGAGAAAAATCGATTTAAAGTTCGTATAAAAATTAAAAAAAAATTAAATTTTTTTTTTTTTTTTTAGAAAATTGGAATTTTTGGTGGAAAAATAAATGATTTCAAATTAAGCTCTTTTTCGCTCTCCGGGGCTTAGTTAAGGAGAAAAATCGATTTAAAGTTTGTATAAAAATTAAAAAAAAATTAAAATTTTTTTTTTTTTTAGAAAATTCGAATTTTTGGACGAAAAATAAATGATTTAAAATTAAGCTCTTTTTCGCTCTTCGGGGCTTAGTTAAGGAGAAAAATCGATTTAAAGTTTGTATAAAAATTAAAAAAAAATTAAATTTTTTTTTTAGAAAATTAGAATTTTTGGACGAAAAATAAATGATTTCAAATTAAGCTCTTTTTCGCTCTCCGGGGCTTAGTTAAGGAGAAAAATCGATTTGAAGTTTGTATATAAATTAAAAAAAAATTTTTGGACGAAAAATAAATGATTTCAAATTAAGCTCTTTTTCGCTCTCCGGGGCTTAGTTAAGGAGAAAAATCGATTTAAAGTTTGTATAGAAATTAAAAAAAAATTAAAATTTTTTTTTTAGAAAATTCGAATTTTTGGACGAAAAATAAATGATTTCAAATTAAGCTCTTTTTCGCTCTCCGGGAGCGGGAGGAGAAAAATCGATTTAAAGTTTGTATAAAAATTACGAAAAATAAATGATTTCAAATTAAGCTCTTTTTCGCTCTCCGGGGCTTAGTTAAGGAGAAAAATCGATTTAAAGTTTGTATATAAATTAAAAAAAAATTAATTTTTTTTTTTAGAAAATTCGAATTTTTGGACGAAAAATAAATGATTTCAAATTAAGCTCCTTTTCGCTCTCCGGAGCTTAGTTAAGGAGAAAAATCGATTTAAAGTTTGTATAAAATTAGAATTTTTGGACGAAAAATAAATGATTTCAAATTAAGCTCTTTTTCGCTCTCCGGGGCTTAGTTAAGGAGAAAAATCGATTTAAAGTTTGTATAAAAATTAAAAAAAAATTATTTTTTTTTTTTTAGAAAATTAGAATTTTTGGACGAAAAATAAATGATTTCAAATTAAGCTCTTTTTCGCTCTCCGGGGCTTAGTTAAGGAGAAAAATCGATTTAAAGTTTGTATAAAAATTAAAAAAAAATTAAATTTTTTTTTTAGAAAATTAGAATTTTTGGATGAAAAATAAATGATTTCAAATTAAGCTCTTTTTCGCTCTCCGGGGCTTAGTTAAGGAGAAAAATCGATTTAAAGTTTGTATAAAAATTAAAATAAAATTAAAATTTTTTTTTTTTAGAAAATTCGAATTTTTGGACGAAAAATAAATGATTTCAAATTAAGCTCTTTTTCGCTCTCCGGGGCTTAGTTAAGGAGAAAAATCGTTAAAGTTTGTATATAAATTAAAAAAAAATTAAATTTTTTAGAAAATTCGAATTTTTGGACGAAAAATAAATGATTTCAAATTAAGCTCTTTTTCGCTCTCCGGGGCTTAGTTAAGGAGAAAAATCGATTTAAAGTTTGTATAAAAATTAAAAAAAAAATTAAAAATTTTTTTTTTTTTTTAGAAAATTCAAATTTTTGGACGAAAAATAAGTGATTTCAAATTAAGCTTCTTTTCGATCTCCGGGGCTTATTTAAGGCGAAAAATCGATTTAAAGTTTGTATAGAAATTAAAAAAAAAAATTAAAATTTTTTTTTTAGAAAATTCGAATTTTTGGACGAAAAATAAATGATTTCAAATTAAGCTCTTTTTCGCTCTCCGGGGCTTAAGGAAAAAAATCGATTTAAAGTTTGTATAAAAATTAAAAAAAAAAATAAAAAAAAATTAAAATATTTTTTTTTTTAGAAAATTGGAATTTTTGGTGGAAAAATAAATGATTTCAAATTAAGCTCTTTTTTGCTCTACGGGGCTTAGTTAAGGAGAAAAATCGATTTAAAGTTCGTATAAAAATTAAAAAAAAATTAAATTTTTTTTTTTTTTTTTAGAAAATTGGAATTTTTGGTGGAAAAATAAATGATTTCAAATTAAGCTCTTTTTTGCTCTCCGGGGCTTAGTTAAGGAGAAAAATCGATTTAAAGTTTGTATAAAAATTAAAAAAAAATTAAAATTTTTTTTTTTAGAAAATTGGAATTTTTGGTGGAAAAATAAATGATTTCAAATAAAGCTCTTTTTTGCTCTCCGGGGCTTAGTAAAGGAGAAAAATCGATTTAAAGTTTGTATAAAAATTAAAAAAAAATTAAATTTTTTTTTTTTTTTAGAAAATTGGAATTTTTGGTGGAAATATAAATGATTTCAAATTAAGCTCTTTTTCGCTCTCCGGGGCTTAGTTAAGGAGAAAAATCGATTTAAAGTTTGTATAAAAATTAAAAAAAAATTAAATTTTTTTTTTCTAGAAAATTGGAATTTTTGGTGGAAAAATAAATGATTTCAAATTAAGCTCTTTTTTGCTCTCCGGGGCTTAGTTAAGGAGAAAAATAGATTTAAAGTTTGTATAAAAATTAAAAAAAAATTAAAATTTTTTTTTTTTTTAGAAAATTGGAATTTTTGGTGGAAAAATAAATGATTTCAAATTAAGCTCTCTTTTGCTCTCCGGGGCTTAGTTAAGAAGAAAAATCGATTTAAAGTTTGTATAAAAATTAAAACAAAAATAAAAAAAAAATTAAAATATTTTTTTTTTTAGAAAATTGGAATTTTTGGTGGAAAAATAAATGATTTCAAATTAAGCTCTTTTTCGCTCTCCGGGGCTTAGTTAAGGAGAAAAATCGATTTAAAGTTTGTATAAAAATTAAAAAAAAATTAAAATTTTTTTTTTTTTTTTTTAGAAAATTGGAATTTTTGGTGGAAAAATAAATGATTTCAAATTAAGCTCTTTTTCGCTCTCCGGGGCTTAGTTAAGGAGAAAAATCGATTTAAAGTTTGTATAAAAATTAAAAAAAAAAATTAAATTTTTTTTTTTCTAGAAAATTGGAATTTTTGGTGGAAAAATAAATGATTTCAAATTAAGCTCTTTTTCGCTCTCCGGGGCTTAGTTAAGGAGAAAAATCGATTTAAAGTTTGTATAAAAATTAAAAAAAAAAATAAAAAAAAAATTAAAATATTTTTTTTTTTTTAGAAAATTGGAATTTTTGGTGGAAAAATAAATGATTTCAAATTAAGCTCTTTTTCACTCTCCGGGGCTTAGTTAAGGAGAAAAATCGATTTAAAGTTTGTATAAAAATTAAAAAAAAATTAAAATTTTTTTTTTTTTTTAGAAAATTGGAATTTTTGATGGAAAAATAAATGATTTCAAATTAAGCTCTTTTTCGCTCTCCGGGGCTTAGTTAAGGAGAAAAATCGATTTAAAGTTTGTATAAAAATTAAAAAAAAATTAAATTTTTTTTTTTTTTTTTAGAAAATTGGAATTTTTGGTGGAAAAATAAATGATTTCAAATTAAGCTCTTTTTCGCTCTCCGGGGCTTAGTTAAGGAGAAAAATCGATTTAAAGTTTGTATAAAAATTAAAAAATAAATAAAAAAAAAATTAAAATATTTTTTTTTTAGAAAATTGGAATTTTTGGTGGAAAAATAAATGATTTCAAATTAAGCTCTTTTTCGCTCTCCGGGGCTTAGTTAAGGAGAAAAATCGATTTAAAGTTTGTATAAAAATTAAAAAAAAAATAAAAAAAAAATTAAAATATTTTTTTTTTTAGAAAATTGGAATTTTTGGTGGAAAAATAAATGATTTCAAATTAAGCTCTTTTTCGCTTTTTTTAGAAAATTGGAAATTTCGGTGGAAAAATAAATGATTTCAAATTAAGCTCTTTTTCGCTCTCCGGGGCTTAGTTAAATCGATTTAAAGTTTGTATAAAAATTAAAAAAAAATTAAAATTTTTTTTTTTTTTTAGAAAATTGGAATTTTTGGTGGAAAAATAAATGATTTCAAATTAAGCTCTTTTTTACTCTCCGGGGCTTAGTTAAGGAGAAAAATCGATTTAAAGTTTGTATAAAAATTAAAAAAAAATTAAAATTTTTTTTTTTTTTTTAAAATTGGAATTTTTGATGGAAAAATAAATGATTTCAAATTAAGCTCTTTTTCGCTCTCCGGGGCTTAGTTAAGGAGAAAAATCGATTTAAAGTTTGTATAAAAATTAAAAAAAAAATTAAAAAAAAAATTAAAATTTTTTTTTTTTTTTAAAATTGGAATTTTTGATGGAAAAATAAATGATTTCAAATTAAGCTCTTTTTCGCTCTCCTGGGCTTAGTTAAGGAGAAAAATCGATTTAAAGTTTGTATAAAAATTAAAAAAAAAATAAAAAAAAAATTAAAATATTTTTTTTTTTAGAAAATTGGAATTTTTGGTGGAAAAATAAATGATTTCAAATTAAGCTCTTTTTCGCTCTCCGGGGCTTAGTTAAGGAGAAAAATCGATTTAAAGTTTGTATAAAAATTAAAAAAAAAATTAAAATATTTTTTTTTTTAGAAAATTGGAATTTTTGGTGGAAAAATAAATGATTTCAAATTAAGCTCTTTTTCCCTCTACGGGGCTTAGTTAAGGAGAAAAATCGATTTAAAGTTTGTATAAAATATTTTTTTTTTTAGAAAATTGGAATTTTTGGTGGAAAAATAAATGATTTCAAATTAAGCTCTTTTTCACTCTCCGGGGCTTAGTTAAGGAGAAAAATCGATTTAAAGTTTGTATAAAAATTAAAAAAAAATTAAAATTTTTTTTTTTTTTTAAAAATTGGAATTTTTGATGGAAAAATAAATGATTTCAAATTAAGCTCTTTTTCGCTCTCCGGGGCTTAGTTAAGGAGAAAAATCGATTTAAAGTTTGTATAAAAATTAAAAAAAAATTAAATTTTTTTTTTAGAAAATTAGAATTTTTGGACGAAAAATAAATGATTTCAAATTAAGCTCTTTTTCGCTCTCCGGGGCTTAGTTAAGGAGAAAAATCGATTTGAAGTTTGTATATAAATTAAAAAAAAATTTTTGGACGAAAAATAAATGATTTCAAATTAAGCTCTTTTTCGCTCTCCGGGGCTTAGTTAAGGAGAAAAATCGATTTAAAGTTTGTATAGAAATTAAAAAAAAATTAAAATTTTTTTTTTAGAAAATTCGAATTTTTGGACGAAAAATAAATGATTTCAAATTAAGCTCTTTTTCGCTCTCCGGGAGCGGGAGGAGAAAAATCGATTTAAAGTTTGTATAAAAATTACGAAAAATAAATGATTTCAAATTAAGCTCTTTTTCGCTCTCCGGGGCTTAGTTAAGGAGAAAAATCGATTTAAAGTTTGTATATAAATTAAAAAAAAATTAATTTTTTTTTTTAGAAAATTCGAATTTTTGGACGAAAAATAAATGATTTCAAATTAAGCTCCTTTTCGCTCTCCGGAGCTTAGTTAAGGAGAAAAATCGATTTAAAGTTTGTATAAAATTAGAATTTTTGGACGAAAAATAAATGATTTCAAATTAAGCTCTTTTTCGCTCTCCGGGGCTTAGTTAAGGAGAAAAATCGATTTAAAGTTTGTATAAAAATTAAAAAAAAATTATTTTTTTTTTTTTAGAAAATTAGAATTTTTGGACGAAAAATAAATGATTTCAAATTAAGCTCTTTTTCGCTCTCCGGGGCTTAGTTAAGGAGAAAAATCGATTTAAAGTTTGTATAAAAATTAAAAAAAAATTAAATTTTTTTTTTAGAAAATTAGAATTTTTGGATGAAAAATAAATGATTTCAAATTAAGCTCTTTTTCGCTCTCCGGGGCTTAGTTAAGGAGAAAAATCGATTTAAAGTTTGTATAAAAATTAAAATAAAATTAAAATTTTTTTTTTTTAGAAAATTCGAATTTTTGGACGAAAAATAAATGATTTCAAATTAAGCTCTTTTTCGCTCTCCGGGGCTTAGTTAAGGAGAAAAATCGTTAAAGTTTGTATATAAATTAAAAAAAAATTAAATTTTTTAGAAAATTCGAATTTTTGGACGAAAAATAAATGATTTCAAATTAAGCTCTTTTTCGCTCTCCGGGGCTTAGTTAAGGAGAAAAATCGATTTAAAGTTTGTATAGAAATTAAAAAAAAATTATTTTTTTTTTTTTAGAAAATTAGAATTTTTGGACGAAAAATAAATGATTTCAAATTAAGCTCTTTTTCGCTCTCCGGGGCTTAGTTAAGGAGAAAAATCGATTTAAAGTTTGTATAAAAATTAAAAAAAAAATAATTTTTTTTTTTCTAGAAAATTGGAATTTTTGGTGGAAAAATAAATGATTTCAAATTAAGCTCTTTTTCGCTCTCCGGGGCTTAGTTAAGGAGAAAAATCGATTTAAAGTTTGTATAAAAATTAAAAAAAAAATTAAATTTTTTTTTTTTTCTAGAAAATTGGAATTTTTGGTGGAAAAATAAATGATTTCAAATTAAGCTCTTTTTCGCTCTCCGGGGCTTAGTTAAGGAGAAAAATCGATTTAAAGTTTGTATATAAATTAAAAAAAAATTAATTTTTTTTTTTAGAAAATTCGAATTTTTGGACGAAAAATAAATGATTTCAAATTAAGCTCCTTTTCGCTCTCCGGAGCTTAGTTAAGGAGAAAAATCGATTTAAAGTTTGTATAAAATTAGAATTTTTGGACGAAAAATAAATGATTTCAAATTAAGCTCTTTTTCGCTCTCCGGGGCTTAGTTAAGGAGAAAAATCGATTTAAAGTTTGTATAAAAATTAAAAAAAAATTATTTTTTTTTTTTAGAAAATTAGAATTTTTGGACGAAAAATAAATGATTTCAAATTAAGCTCTTTTTCGCTCTCCGGGGCTTAGTTAAGGAGAAAAATCGATTTAAAGTTTGTATAAAAATTAAAAAAAAATTAAATTTTTTTTTTAGAAAATTAGAATTTTTGGATGAAAAATAAATGATTTCAAATTAAGCTCTTTTTCGCTCTCCGGGGCTTAGTTAAGGAGAAAAATCGATTTAAAGTTTGTATAAAAATTAAAATAAAATTAAAATTTTTTTTTTTTAGAAAATTCGAATTTTTGGACGAAAAATAAATGATTTCAAATTAAGCTCTTTTTCGCTCTCCGGGGCTTAGTTAAGGAGAAAAATCTTTAAAGTTTGTATATAAATTAAAAAAAAATTAAATTTTTTAGAAAATTAGAATTTTTGGACGAAAAATAAATGATTTCAAATTAAGCTCTTTTTCGCTCTCCGGGGCTTAGTTAAGGAGAAAAATCGATTTGAAGTTTGTATATAAATTAAAAAAAAATTTTTGGACGAAAAATAAATGATTTCAAATTAAGCTCTTTTTCGCTCTCCGGGGCTTAGTTAAGGAGAAAAATCGATTTAAAGTTTGTATAGAAATTAAAAAAAAATTAAAATTTTTTTTTTAGAAAATTCGAATTTTTGGACGAAAAATAAATGATTTCAAATTAAGCTCTTTTTCGCTCTCCGGGAGCGGGAGGAGAAAAATCGATTTAAAGTTTGTATAAAAATTACGAAAAATAAATGATTTCAAATTAAGCTCTTTTTCGCTCTCTGGGGCTTAGTTAAGGAGAAAAATCGATTTAAAGTTTGTATATAAATTAAAAAAAAATTAATTTTTTTTTTTAGAAAATTCGAATTTTTGGACGAAAAATAAATGATTTCAAATTAAGCTCCTTTTCGCTCTCCGGAGCTTAGTTAAGGAGAAAAATCGATTTAAAGTTTGTATAAAATTAGAATTTTTGGACGAAAAATAAATGATTTCAAATTAAGCTCTTTTTCGCTCTCCGGGGCTTAGTTAAGGAGAAAAATCGATTTAAAGTTTGTATAAAAATTAAAAAAAAATTATTTTTTTTTTTTTAGAAAATTAGAATTTTTGGACGAAAAATAAATGATTTCAAATTAAGCTCTTTTTCGCTCTCCGGGGCTTAGTTAAGGAGAAAAATCGATTTAAAGTTTGTATAAAAATTAAAAAAAAATTAAATTTTTTTTTTAGAAAATTAGAATTTTTGGATGAAAAATAAATGATTTCAAATTAAGCTCTTTTTCGCTCTCCGGGGCTTAGTTAAGGAGAAAAATCGATTTAAAGTTTGTATAAAAATTAAAATAAAATTAAAATTTTTTTTTTTTAGAAAATTCGAATTTTTGGACGAAAAATAAATGATTTCAAATTAAGCTCTTTTTCGCTCTCCGGGGCTTAGTTAAGGAGAAAAATCGTTAAAGTTTGTATATAAATTAAAAAAAAATTAAATTTTTTAGAAAATTCGAATTTTTGGACGAAAAATAAATGATTTCAAATTAAGCTCTTTTTCGCTCTCCGGGGCTTAGTTAAGGAGAAAAATCGATTTAAAGTTTGTATAAAAATTAAAAAAAAAATTAAAAATTTTTTTTTTTTTTAGAAAATTCAAATTTTTGGACGAAAAATAAGTGATTTCAAATTAAGCTTCTTTTCGATCTCCGGGGCTTATTTAAGGCGAAAAATCGATTTAAAGTTTGTATAGAAATTAAAAAAAAAAATTAAAATTTTTTTTTTAGAAAATTCGAATTTTTGGACGAAAAATAAATGATTTCAAATTAAGCTCTTTTTCGCTCTCCGGGGCTTAGTTAAGGAAAAAAATCGATTTAAAGTTTGTATAAAAATTAAAAAAAAAATAAAAAAAAATTAAAATATTTTTTTTTTTTAGAAAATTGGAATTTTTGGTGGAAAAATAAATGATTTCAAATTAAGCTCTTTTTTGCTCTACGGGGCTTAGTTAAGGAGAAAAATCGATTTAAAGTTCGTATAAAAATTAAAAAAAAATTAAATTTTTTTTTTTTTTTTTTAGAAAATTGGAATTTTTGGTGGAAAAATAAATGATTTCAAATTAAGCTCTTTTTCGCTCTCCGGGGCTTAGTTAAGGAGAAAAATCGATTTAAAGTTTGTATAAAAATTAAAAAAAAATTAAAATTTTTTTTTTTTTTAGAAAATTCGAATTTTTGGACGAAAAATAAATGATTTAAAATTAAGCTCTTTTTCGCTCTTCGGGGCTTAGTTAAGGAGAAAAATCGATTTAAAGTTTGTATAAAAATTAAAAAAAAATTAAATTTTTTTTTTAGAAAATTAGAATTTTTGGACGAAAAATAAATGATTTCAAATTAAGCTCTTTTTCGCTCTCCGGGGCTTAGTTAAGGAGAAAAATCGATTTGAAGTTTGTATATAAATTAAAAAAAAATTTTTGGACGAAAAATAAATGATTTCAAATTAAGCTCTTTTTCGCTCTCCGGGGCTTAGTTAAGGAGAAAAATCGATTTAAAGTTTGTATAGAAATTAAAAAAAAATTAAAATTTTTTTTTTAGAAAATTCGAATTTTTGGACGAAAAATAAATGATTTCAAATTAAGCTCTTTTTCGCTCTCCGGGAGCGGGAGGAGAAAAATCGATTTAAAGTTTGTATAAAAATTACGAAAAATAAATGATTTCAAATTAAGCTCTTTTTCGCTCTCCGGGGCTTAGTTAAGGAGAAAAATCGATTTAAAGTTTGTATAAAAATTAAAAAAAAATTATTTTTTTTTTTTTAGAAAATTAGAATTTTTGGACGAAAAATAAAAATTTTTTTTTTTTAGAAAATTCGAATTTTTGGACGAAAAATAAATGATTTCAAATTAAGCTCTTTTTCGCTCTCCGGGGCTTAGTTAAGGAGAAAAATCGTTAAAGTTTGTATATAAATTAAAAAAAAATTAAATTTTTTAGAAAATTCGAATTTTTGGACGAAAAATAAATGATTTCAAATTAAGCTCTTTTTCGCTCTCCGGGGCTTAGTTAAGGAGAAAAATCGATTTAAAGTTTGTATAAAAATTAAAAAAAAAATTAAAATTTTTTTTTTTTTTTAGAAAATTCAAATTTTTGGACGAAAAATAAGTGATTTCAAATTAAGCTTCTTTTCGATCTCCGGGGCTTATTTAAGGCGAAAAATCGATTTAAAGTTTGTATAGAAATTAAAAAAAAAAATTAAAATTTTTTTTTTAGAAAATTCGAATTTTTGGACGAAAAATAAATGATTTCAAATTAAGCTCTTTTTCGCTCTCCGGGGCTTAGTTAAGGAAAAAAATCGATTTAAAGTTTGTATAA
Source organism: Eustalomyia histrio (assembly GCA_949748255.1). Lineage (NCBI taxonomy): Eukaryota > Metazoa > Arthropoda > Insecta > Diptera > Anthomyiidae > Eustalomyia > Eustalomyia histrio. The sequence continues at coordinate 201,741,377 of OX456523.1, read as the reverse complement.
AAATTAAAAAAAAAAATAAAAAAAAATTAAAATATTTTTTTTTTTAGAAAATTGGAATTTTTGGTGGAAAAATAAATGATTTCAAATTAAGCTCTT
>OX456523.1:201728781-201731281 GCA_949748255.1 Eustalomyia histrio | reverse complement strand
TTGGAATTTTTGGTGGAAAAATAAATGATTTCAAATTAAGCTCTTTTTCGCTCTCCGGGGCTTAGTTAAGGAGAAAAATCGATTTAAAGTTTGTATAAAAATTAAAAAAAAATTAAAATTTTTTTTTTTTTTTAGAAAATTGGAATTTTTGGTGGAAAAATAAATGATTTCAAATTAAGCTCTTTTTCGCTCTCCGGGGCTTAGTTAAGGAGAAAAATCGATTTAAAGTTTGTATAAAATATTTTTTTTTTTTTTAAATTGGAATTTTTGATGGAAAAATAAATGATTTCAAATTAAGCTCTTTTTCACTCTCCGGGGCTTAGTTAAGGAGAAAAATTGATTTAAAGTTTGTATAAAAATTAAAAAAAAAATTAAAATTTTTTTTTTTTTTTAAATTGGAATTTTTGATGGAAAAATAAATGATTTCAAATTAAGCTCTTTTTCGCTCTCCGGGGCTTAGTTAAGGAGAAAAATCGATTTAAAGTTTGTATAAAAATTAAAAAAAAAATTAAAATTTTTTTTTTTTTTTAAAATTGGAATTTTTGATGGAAAAATAAATGATTTCAAATTAAGCTCTTTTTCGCTCTCCGGGGCTTAGTTAAGGAGAAAAATCGATTTAAAGTTTGTATAAAAATTAAAAAAAAAATTAAAATATTTTTTTTTTAGAAAATTGGAATTTTTGGTGGAAAAATAAATGATTTCAAATTAAGCTCTTTTTCGCTCTCCTGGGCTTAGTTAAGGAGAAAAATCGATTTAAAGTTTGTATAAAAATTAAAAAAAAAATAAAAAAAAAAATTAAAATATTTTTTTTTTTAGAAAATTGGAATTTTTGGTGGAAAAATAAATGATTTCAAATTAAGCTCTTTTTCGCTCTCCGGGGCTTAGTTAAGGAGAAAAATCGATTTAAAGTTTGTATAAAAATTAAAAAAAAAATTAAAATATTTTTTTTTTTAGAAAATTGGAATTTTTGGTGGAAAAATAAATGATTTCAAATTAAGCTCTTTTTCCCTCTCCGGGGCTTAGTTAAGGAGAAAAATCGATTTAAAGTTTGTATAAAATATTTTTTTTTTTAGAAAATTGGAATTTTTGGTGGAAAAATAAATGATTTCAAATTAAGCTCTTTTTCACTCTCCGGGGCTTAGTTAAGGAGAAAAATCGATTTAAAGTTTGTATAAAAATTAAAAAAAAATTAAAATATTTTTTTTTTTAGAAAATTGGAATTTTTGATGGAAAAATAAATGATTTCAAATTAAGCTCTTTTTCGCTCTCCGGGGCTTAGTTAAGGAGAAAAATCGATTTCAAGTTTGTATAAAAATTAAAAAAAAAATAAAAAAAAAATTAAAATATTTTTTTTTTTAGAAAATTGGAATTTTTGGTGGAAAAATAAATGATTTCAAATTAAGCTCTTTTTCGCTCTCCGGGGCTTAGTTAAGGAGAAAAATCGATTTAAAGTTTGTATAAAAATTAAAAAAAAAATTAAAATATTTTTTTTTTTAGAAAATTGGAATTTTTGATGGAAAAATAAATGATTTCAAATTAAGCTCTTTTTCGCTCTCCGGGGCTTAGTTAAGGAGAAAAATCGATTTAAAGTTTGTATAAAAATTAAAAAAAAAAAAAAAAAATTAAAATTTTTTTTTTTTTTTTAAATTGGAATTTTTGATGGAAAAATAAATGATTTCAAATTAAGCTCTTTTTCGCTCTCCGGGGCTTAGTTAAGGAGAAAAATCGATTTAAAGTTTGTATAAAAATTAAAAAAAAAATTTAAATTTTTTTTTTTTTTTTAGAAAATTGGAATTTTTGGTGGAAAAATAAATGATTTCAAATTAAGCTCTTTTTCGCTCTCCGGGGCTTAGTTAAGGAGAAAAAACGATTTAAAGTTTGTATAAAAATTAAAAAAAAATTAAAATTTTTTTTTTTTTTTTTTTAGAAAATTGGAATTTTTGGTGGAAAAATAAATGATTTCAAATTAAGCTCTTTTTCGCTCTCTGGGGCTTAGTTAAGGAGAAAAATCGATTTAAAGTTTATATAAAAATTAAAAAAAAATTAAAATTTTTTTTTTTTTTTTAGAAAATTGGAATTTTTGGTGGAAAAATAAATGATTTCAAATTAAGCTCTTTTTCGCTCTCCGGGGCTTAGTTAAGGAGAAAAATCGATTTAAAGTTTGTATAAAATATTTTTTTTTTTTTAAAATTGGAATTTTTGATGGAAAAATAAATGATTTCAAATTAAGCTCTTTTTCACTCTCCGGGGCTTAGTTAAGGAGAAAAATCGATTTAAAGTTTGTATAAAAATTAAAAAAAAAATTAAAATATTTTTTTTTTTAGAAAATTGGAATTTTTGGTGGAAAAATAAATGATTTCAAATTAAGCTCTTTTTCGCTCTCCTGGGCTTAGTTAAGGAGAAAAATCGATTTAAAGTTTGTATAAAAATTAAAAAAAAAATTAAAATATTTTTTTTTTTAGAAAATTGGAATTTTTGGTGGAAAAATAAATGATTTCAA
>OX456523.1:201716281-201718781 GCA_949748255.1 Eustalomyia histrio | reverse complement strand
CGATTTAAAGTTTGTATAAAAATTAAAAAAAAATTAAAATTTTTTTTTTTTTTAGAAAATTGGAATTTTTGGTGGAAAAATAAATGATTTCAAATTAAGCTCTTTTTCGCTCTCCGGGGCTTAGTTAAGGAGAAAAATCGATTTAAAGTTTGTATAAAATATTTTTTTTTTTAGAAAATTGGAATTTTTGGTGGAAAAATAAATGATTTCAAATTAAGCTCTTTTTCGCTCTCCGGGGCTTAGTTAAGGAGAAAAATCGATTTAAAGTTTGTATAAAAATTAAAAAATAAATAAAAAAAAAATTAAAATATTTTTTTTTTTAGAAAATTGGAATTTTTGGTGGAAAAATAAATGATTTCAAATTAAGCTCTTTTTCGCTCTCCGGGGCTTAGTTAAGGAGAAAAATCGATTTAAAGTTTGTATAAAAATTAAAAAAAATTAAAATTTTTTTTTTTTTTAGAAAATTGGAATTTTTGGTGGAAAAATAAATGATTTCAAATTAAGCTCTTTTTCGCTCTCCGGGGCTTAGTTAAGGAGAAAAATCGATTTAAAGTTTGTATAAAAATTAAAAAAAAAATTAAAATATTTTTTTTTTTAGAAAATTGGAATTTTTGGTGGAAAAATAAATGATTTCTAATTAAGCTCTTTTTCGCTCTCCGGGGCTTAGTTAAGGAGAAAAATCGATTTAAAGTTTGTATAAAAATTAAAAAAAAAATTAAAAAAAATTAAATTTTTTTTTTTTTTTTAAATTGGAATTTTTGATGGAAAAATAAATGATTTCAAATTAAGCTCTTTTTCGCTCTCCGGGGCTTAGTTAAGGAGAAAAATCGATTTAAAGTTTGTATAAAAATTAAAAAAAAAATTAAAAAAAATTAAAATTTTTTTTTTTTAAATTGGAATTTTTGATGGAAAAATAAATGATTTCAAATTAAGCTCTTTTTCGCTCTCCGGGGCTTAGTTAAGGAGAAAAATCGATTTAAAGTTTGTATAAAAATTAAAAAAAAATTAAAATTTTTTTTTTTTTTTTAGAAAATTGGAATTTTTGGTGGAAAAATAAATGATTTCAAATTAAGCTCTTTTTCGCTCTCCGGGGCTTAGTTAAGGAGAAAAATCGATTTAAAGTTTGTATAAAAATTAAAAAATAAATAAAAAAAAAATTAAAATATTTTTTTTTTTAGAAAATTGGAATTTTTGGTGGAAAAATAAATGATTTCAAATTAAGCTCTTTTTCGCTCTCCGGGGCTTAGTTAAGGAGAAAAATCGATTTAAAGTTTGTATAAAAATTAAAAAAAAATTAAAATTTTTTTTTTTTTTTTAGAAAATTGGAATTTTTGGTGGAAAAATAAATGATTTCAAATTAAGCTCTTTTTCGCTCTCCGGGGCTTAGTTAAGGAGAAAAATCGATTTAAAGTTTGTATAAAAATTAAAAAATAAATAAAAAAAAATTAAAATATTTTTTTTTTTAGAAAATTGGAATTTTTGGTGGAAAAATAAATGATTTCAAATTAAGCTCTTTTTCGCTCTCCGGGGCTTAGTTAAGGAGAAAAATCGATTTAAAGTTTGTATAAAAATTAAAAAAAAATTAAAATTTTTTTTTTTTTTAGAAAATTGGAATTTTTGGTGGAAAAATAAATGATTTCAAATTAAGCTCTTTTTCGCTCTCCGGGGCTTAGTTAAGGAGAAAAATCGATTTAAAGTTTGTATAAAATATTTTTTTTTTTAGAAAATTGGAATTTTTGGTGGAAAAATAAATGATTTCAAATTAAGCTCTTTTTCGCTCTCCGGGGCTTAGTTAAGGAGAAAAATCGATTTAAAGTTTGTATAAAAATTAAAAAATAAATAAAAAAAAAATTAAAATATTTTTTTTTTTAGAAAATTGGAATTTTTGGTGGAAAAATAAATGATTTCAAATTAAGCTCTTTTTCGCTCTCCGGGGCTTAGTTAAGGAGAAAAATCGATTTAAAGTTTGTATAAAAATTAAAAAAAAATTAAAATTTTTTTTTTTTTTAGAAAATTGGAATTTTTGGTGGAAAAATAAATGATTTCAAATTAAGCTCTTTTTCGCTCTCCGGGGCTTAGTTAAGGAGAAAAATCGATTTAAAGTTTGTATAAAAATTAAAAAAAAATTAAAATATTTTTTTTTTTAGAAAATTGGAATTTTTGGTGGAAAAATAAATGATTTCAAATTAAGCTCTTTTTCCCTCTCCGGGGCTTAGTTAAGGAGAAAAATCGATTTAAAGTTTGTATAAAATATTTTTTTTTTTAGAAAATTGGAATTTTTGGTGGAAAAATAAATGATTTCAAATTAAGCTCTTTTTCACTCTCCGGGGCTTAGTTAAGGAGAAAAATCGATTTAAAGTTTGTATAAAAATTAAAAAAAAATTAAAATTTTTTTTTTTTTTAAAAATTGGAATTTTTGATGGAAAAATAAATGATTTCAAATTAAGCTCTTTTTCGCTCTCCGGGGCTTAGTTAAGGAGAAAAATCGATTTAAAGTTTG
>OX456523.1:201680696-201706081 GCA_949748255.1 Eustalomyia histrio | reverse complement strand
TAAGCCCCGGAGAGCGAAAAAGAGCTTAATTTGAAATCATTTATTTTTCCACCAAAAATTCCAATTTTCTAAAAAAAAAAAAAAAAATTTAATTTTTTTTTAATTTTTATACGAACTTTAAATCGATTTTTCTCCTTAACTAAGCCCCGTAGAGCAAAAAAGAGCTTAATTTGAAATCAATTATTTTTCCACCAAAAATTCCAATTTTCTAAAAAAAAAAAAAAAAATTTAATTTTTTTTTAATTTTTATACGAACTTTAAATCGATTTTTCTCCTTAACTAAGCCCCGTAGAGCAAAAAAGAGCTTAATTTGAAATCATTTATTTTTCCACCAAAAATTCCAATTTTCTAAAAAAAAAAAATATTTTAATTTTTTTATTTTTTTTTAATTTTATACAAACTTTAAATCGATTTTTCTCCTTAACTAAGCCCCGGAGAGCAAAAAAGAGCTTAATTTGAAATCATTTATTTTTCCACCAAAAATTCCAATTTTCTAAAAAAAAAAATATTTTAATTTTTTTTTATTTTTTTTTTAATTTTATACAAACTTTAAATCGATTTTTCTCCTTTACTAAGCCCCGGAGAGCGAAAAAGAGCTTAATTTGAAATCATTTATTTTTCCACCAAAAATTCCAATTTTCTAGAAAAAAAAAAAAATTAATTTTTTTTTTAATTTTTATACAAACTTTAAATCGATTTTTCTCCTTAACTAAGCCCCGGAGAGCGAAAAAGAGCTTAATTTGAAATCATTTATTTTTCCACCAAAAATTCCAATTTTCTAGAAAAAAAAAAATTTAATTTTTTTTTTAATTTTTATACAAACTTTAAATCGATTTTTCTCCTTAACTAAGCCCCGGAGAGCAAAAAAGAGCTTAATTTGAAATCATTTATTTTTCCACCAAAAATTCCAATTTTCTAAAAAAAAAAAAAAAAATTTTAATTTTTTTTTAATTTTTATACAAACTTTAAATCGATTTTTCTCCTTAACTAAGCCCCGGAGAGCGAAAAAGAGCTTAATTTGAAATCATTTATTTTTCCACCAAAAATTCCAATTTTCTAGAAAAAAAAAATTTAATTTTTTTTTTAATTTTTATACAAACTTTAAATCGATTTTTCTCCTTAACTAAGCCCCGGAGAGCGAAAAAGAGCTTAATTTGAAATCATTCATTTTTCCACCAAAAATTCCAATTTTCTAAAAAAAAAAAAAAAACTTTTAATTTTTTTTAATTTTTATACAAACTTTAAATCGATTTTTCTCCTTTACTAAGCCCCGGAGAGCGAAAAAGTGCTTAATTTGAAATCATTTATTTTTCCATCAAAAATTCCAATTTTCTAGAAAAAAAAAAAAATTTAATTTTTTTTTTATTTTTATACAAACTTTAAATCGATTTTTCTCCTTAACTAAGCCCCGGAGAGCGAAAAAGAGCTTAATTTGAAATCATTTATTTTTCCACCAAAAATTCCAATTTTCTAGAAAAAAAAAAATTAATTTTTTTTTAATTTTTATACAAACTTTAAATCGATTTTTCTCCTTAACTAAGCTCCGGAGAGCGAAAAAGAGCTTAATTTGAAATCATTTATTTTTCCACCAAAAATTCCAATTTTCTAAAAAAAAAAAAAAAATTTAATTTTTTTTTAATTTTTATACGAACTTTAAATCGATTTTTCTCCTTAACTAAGCCCCGTAGAGCAAAAAAGAGCTTAATTTGAAATCATTTATTTTTCCACCAAAAATTCCAATTTTCTAAAAAAAAAATATTTTAATTTTTTTTTTATTTTTTTTTTAAACTTTAAATCGATTTTTCTCCTTAACTAAGCCCCGGAGAGCAAAAAAGAGCTTAATTTGAAATCATTTATTTTTCCACCAAAAATTCCAATTTTCTAAAAAAAAAAAAATATTTTAATTTTTTTTTTATTTTTTTTTTTAATTTTTATACAAACTTTAAATCGATTTTTCTCCTTTACTAAGCCCCGGAGAGCGAAAAAGAGCTTAATTTGAAATCATTTATTTTTCCACCAAAAATTCCAATTTTCTAGAAAAAAAAAAAAATTAATTTTTTTTTTAATTTTTATACAAACTTTAAATCGATTTTTCTCCTTAACTAAGCCCCGGAGAGCGAAAAAGAGCTTAATTTGAAATCATTTATTTTTCCACCAAAAATTCCAATTTTCTAGAAAAAAAAAAATTTAATTTTTTTTTAATTTTTATACAAACTTTAAATCGATTTTTCTCCTTAACTAAGCCCCGGAGAGCGAAAAAGAGCTTAATTTGAAATCATTTATTTTTCCACCAAAAATTCCAATTTTCTAAAAAAAAAAAAAAACAAATTTTAATTTTTTTTTAATTTTTATACAAACTTTAAATCGATTTTTCTCCTTAACTAAGCCCCGGAGAGCGAAAAAGAGCTTAATTTGAAATCATTTATTTTTCCACCAAAAATTCCAATTTTCTAAAAAAAAAAATATTTTAATTTTTTTTTTTATTTTTTTTTTTTAATTTTTATACAAACTTTAAATCGATTTTTCTCCTTAACTAAGCCCCGGAGAGCAAAAAAGAGCTTAATTTGAAATCATTTATTTTTCCACCAAAAATTCCAATTTTCTAAAAAAAAAAAAAAAAATTTAATTTTTTTATACGAACTTTAAATCGATTTTTCTCCTTAACTAAGCCCCGTAGAGCAAAAAAGAGCTTAATTTGAAATCATTTATTTTTCCACCAAAAATTCCAATTTTCTAAAAAAAAAAAATATTTTAATTTTTTTTTTAATTTTTATACAAACTTTAAATCGATTTTTCTCCTTAACTAAGCCCCGGAGAGCAAAAAAGAGCTTAATTTGAAATCATTTATTTTTCCACCAAAAATTCCAATTTTCTAAAAAAAAAAATATTTTAATTTTTTTTTTTAATTTTTATACAAACTTTAAATCGATTTTTCTCCTTTACTAAGCCCCGGAGAGCGAAAAAGAGCTTAATTTGAAATCATTTATTTTTCCACCAAAAATTCCAATTTTCTAAAAAAAAAAAAATATTTTAATTTTTTTTTTATTTTTTTTTTTAATTTTTATACAAACTTTAAATCGATTTTTCTCCTTTACTAAGCCCCGGAGAGCGAAAAAGAGCTTAATTTGAAATCATTTATTTTTCCACCAAAAATTCCAATTTTCTAGAAAAAAAAAAAATTAATATTTTTTTTAATTTTTATACAAACTTTAAATCGATTTTTCTCCTTAACTAAGCCCCGGAGAGCGAAAAAGAGCTTAATTTTAAATCATTTATTTTTCGTCCAAAATTCGAATTTTCAAAAAAAAAATATTTTTTTTTAATTTCTATACAAACTTTAAATCGATTTTTCTCCTTAACTAAGCCCCGGAGAGCGAAAAAGAGCTTAATTTGAAATCATTTATTTTTCGTCCAAAAATTCGAATTTTCAAAAAAAAAATATTTTTTTTTTAATTTCTATACAAACTTTAAATCGATTTTTCTCCTTAACTAAGCCCCGGAGAGCGAAAAAGAGCTTAATTTGAAATCATTCATTTTTCCACCAAAAATTCCAATTTTCTAAAAAAAAAAAAAAAACTTTTAATTTTTTTTAATTTTTATACAAACTTTAAATCGATTTTTCTCCTTTACTAAGCCCCGGAGAGCGAAAAAGTGCTTAATTTGAAATCATTTATTTTTCCATCAAAAATTCCAATTTTCTAGAAAAAAAAAATTTAATTTTTTTTTTAATTTGTATACAAACTTTAAATCGATTTTTCTCCTTAACTAAGCCCCGGAGAGCGAAAAAGAGCTTAATTTGAAATCATTCATTTTTCCACCAAAAATTCCAATTTTCTAAAAAAAAAAAAAAAACTTTTAATTTTTTTTAATTTTTATACAAACTTTAAATCGATTTTTCTCCTTTACTAAGCCCCGGAGAGCGAAAAAGTGCTTAATTTGAAATCATTTATTTTTCCATCAAAAATTCCAATTTTCTAGAAAAAAAAAAAAATTTAATTTTTTTTTTATTTTTATACAAACTTTAAATCGATTTTTCTCCTTAACTAAGCCCCGGAGAGCGAAAAAGAGCTTAATTTGAAATCATTTATTTTTCCACCAAAAATTCCAATTTTCTAGAAAAAAAAAAAATTAATTTTTTTTTAATTTTTATACAAACTTTAAATCGATTTTTCTCCTTAACTAAGCTCCGGAGAGCGAAAAAGAGCTTAATTTGAAATCATTTATTTTTCCACCAAAAATTCCAATTTTCTAAAAAAAAAAAAAAAATTTAATTTTTTTTTAATTTTTATACGAACTTTAAATCGATTTTTCTCCTTAACTAAGCCCCGTAGAGCAAAAAAGAGCTTAATTTGAAATCATTTATTTTTCCACCAAAAATTCCAATTTTCTAAAAAAAAAATATTTTAATTTTTTTTTTTATTTTTTTTTTAAACTTTAAATCGATTTTTCTCCTTAACTAAGCCCCGGAGAGCAAAAAAGAGCTTAATTTGAAATCATTTATTTTTCCACCAAAAATTCCAATTTTCTAAAAAAAAAAAAATATTTTAATTTTTTTTTTATTTTTTTTTTTAATTTTTATACAAACTTTAAATCGATTTTTCTCCTTTACTAAGCCCCGGAGAGCGAAAAAGAGCTTAATTTGAAATCATTTATTTTTCCACCAAAAATTCCAATTTTCTAGAAAAAAAAAAAATTAATTTTTTTTTTAATTTTTATACAAACTTTAAATCGATTTTTCTCCTTAACTAAGCCCCGGAGAGCGAAAAAGAGCTTAATTTGAAATCATTTATTTTTCCACCAAAAATTCCAATTTTCTAGAAAAAAAAAAAATTTAATTTTTTTTTAATTTTTATACAAACTTTAAATCGATTTTTCTCCTTAACTAAGCCCCGGAGAGCGAAAAAGAGCTTAATTTGAAATCATTTATTTTTCCACCAAAAATTCCAATTTTCTAAAAAAAAAAAAAAAACAAATTTTAATTTTTTTTTAATTTTTATACAAACTTTAAATCGATTTTTCTCCTTAACTAAGCCCCGGAGAGCGAAAAAGAGCTTAATTTGAAATCATTTATTTTTCCACCAAAAATTCCAATTTTCTAAAAAAAAAAATATTTTAATTTTTTTTTTTATTTTTTTTTTTAATTTTTATACAAACTTTAAATCGATTTTTCTCCTTAACTAAGCCCCGGAGAGCAAAAAAGAGCTTAATTTGAAATCATTTATTTTTCCACCAAAAATTCCAATTTTCTAAAAAAAAAAAAAAAAAATTTAATTTTTTTTTAATTTTTATACGAACTTTAAATCGATTTTTCTCCTTAACTAAGCCCCGTAGAGCAAAAAAGAGCTTAATTTGAAATCATTTATTTTTCCACCAAAAATTCCAATTTTCTAAAAAAAAAAAATATTTTAATTTTTTTTTTAATTTTTATACAAACTTTAAATCGATTTTTCTCCTTAACTAAGCCCCGGAGAGCAAAAAAGAGCTTAATTTGAAATCATTTATTTTTCCACCAAAAATTCCAATTTTCTAAAAAAAAAAATATTTTAATTTTTTTTTTATTTTTTTTTTAATTTTTATACAAACTTTAAATCGATTTTTCTCCTTTACTAAGCCCCGGAGAGCGAAAAAGAGCTTAATTTGAAATCATTTATTTTTCCACCAAAAATTCCAATTTTCTAAAAAAAAAAAAATATTTTAATTTTTTTTTTATTTTTTTTTTTAATTTTTATACAAACTTTAAATCGATTTTTCTCCTTTACTAAGCCCCGGAGAGCGAAAAAGAGCTTAATTTGAAATCATTTATTTTTCCACCAAAAATTCCAATTTTCTAGAAAAAAAAAAAATTAATATTTTTTTTAATTTTTATACAAACTTTAAATCGATTTTTCTCCTTAACTAAGCCCCGGAGAGCGAAAAAGAGCTTAATTTGAAATCATTTATTTTTCGTCCAAAATTCGAATTTTCAAAAAAAAAATATTTTTTTTTTAATTTCTATACAAACTTTAAATCGATTTTTCTCCTTAACTAAGCCCCGGAGAGCGAAAAAGAGCTTAATTTGAAATCATTTATTTTTCGTCCAAAAATTCGAATTTTCAAAAAAAAAATATTTTTTTTTTAATTTCTATACAAACTTTAAATCGATTTTTCTCCTTAACTAAGCCCCGGAGAGCGAAAAAGAGCTTAATTTGAAATCATTCATTTTTCCACCAAAAATTCCAATTTTCTAAAAAAAAAAAAAAACTTTTAATTTTTTTTAATTTTTATACAAACTTTAAATCGATTTTTCTCCTTTACTAAGCCCCGGAGAGCGAAAAAGTGCTTAATTTGAAATCATTTATTTTTCCATCAAAAATTCCAATTTTCTAGAAAAAAAAAATTTAATTTTTTTTTTAATTTTTATACAAACTTTAAATCGATTTTTCTCCTTAACTAAGCCCCGGAGAGCGAAAAAGAGCTTAATTTGAAATCATTCATTTTTCCACCAAAAATTCCAATTTTCTAAAAAAAAAAAAAAAACTTTTAATTTTTTTTAATTTTTATACAAACTTTAAATCGATTTTTCTCCTTTACTAAGCCCCGGAGAGCGAAAAAGTGCTTAATTTGAAATCATTTATTTTTCCATCAAAAATTCCAATTTTCTAGAAAAAAAAAAAAATTTAATTTTTTTTTTATTTTTATACAAACTTTAAATCGATTTTTCTCCTTAACTAAGCCCCGGAGAGCGAAAAAGAGCTTAATTTGAAATCATTTATTTTTCCACCAAAAATTCCAATTTTCTAGAAAAAAAAAAAATTAATTTTTTTTTAATTTTTATACAAACTTTAAATCGATTTTTCTCCTTAACTAAGCTCCGGAGAGCGAAAAAGAGCTTAATTTGAAATCATTTATTTTTCCACCAAAAATTCCAATTTTCTAAAAAAAAAAAAAAAATTTAATTTTTTTTTAATTTTTATACGAACTTTAAATCGATTTTTCTCCTTAACTAAGCCCCGTAGAGCAAAAAAGAGCTTAATTTGAAATCATTTATTTTTCCACCAAAAATTCCAATTTTCTAAAAAAAAAATATTTTAATTTTTTTTTTTATTTTTTTTTTAAACTTTAAATCGATTTTTCTCCTTAACTAAGCCCCGGAGAGCAAAAAAGAGCTTAATTTGAAATCATTTATTTTTCCACCAAAAATTCCAATTTTCTAAAAAAAAAAAAATATTTTAATTTTTTTTTTATTTTTTTTTTTAATTTTTATACAAACTTTAAATCGATTTTTCTCCTTTACTAAGCCCCGGAGAGCGAAAAAGAGCTTAATTTGAAATCATTTATTTTTCCACCAAAAATTCCAATTTTCTAGAAAAAAAAAAAATTAATTTTTTTTTTAATTTTTATACAAACTTTAAATCGATTTTTCTCCTTAACTAAGCCCCGGAGAGCGAAAAAGAGCTTAATTTGAAATCATTTATTTTTCCACCAAAAATTCCAATTTTCTAGAAAAAAAAAAAATTTAATTTTTTTTTAATTTTTATACAAACTTTAAATCGATTTTTCTCCTTAACTAAGCCCCGGAGAGCGAAAAAGAGCTTAATTTGAAATCATTTATTTTTCCACCAAAAATTCCAATTTTCTAAAAAAAAAAAAAAAACAAATTTTAATTTTTTTTTAATTTTTATACAAACTTTAAATCGATTTTTCTCCTTAACTAAGCCCCGGAGAGCGAAAAAGAGCTTAATTTGAAATCATTTATTTTTCCACCAAAAATTCCAATTTTCTAAAAAAAAAAATATTTTAATTTTTTTTTTTATTTTTTTTTTTAATTTTTATACAAACTTTAAATCGATTTTTCTCCTTAACTAAGCCCCGGAGAGCAAAAAAGAGCTTAATTTGAAATCATTTATTTTTCCACCAAAAATTCCAATTTTCTAAAAAAAAAAAAAAAAAATTTAATTTTTTTTTAATTTTTATACGAACTTTAAATCGATTTTTCTCCTTAACTAAGCCCCGTAGAGCAAAAAAGAGCTTAATTTGAAATCATTTATTTTTCCACCAAAAATTCCAATTTTCTAAAAAAAAAAAATATTTTAATTTTTTTTTTAATTTTTATACAAACTTTAAATCGATTTTTCTCCTTAACTAAGCCCCGGAGAGCAAAAAAGAGCTTAATTTGAAATCATTTATTTTTCCACCAAAAATTCCAATTTTCTAAAAAAAAAAATATTTTAATTTTTTTTTTATTTTTTTTTTAATTTTTTATACAAACTTTAAATCGATTTTTCTCCTTTACTAAGCCCCGGAGAGCGAAAAAGAGCTTAATTTGAAATCATTTATTTTTCCACCAAAAATTCCAATTTTCTAAAAAAAAAAAAATATTTTAATTTTTTTTTTATTTTTTTTTTTAATTTTTATACAAACTTTAAATCGATTTTTCTCCTTTACTAAGCCCCGGAGAGCGAAAAAGAGCTTAATTTGAAATCATTTATTTTTCCACCAAAAATTCCAATTTTCTAGAAAAAAAAAAAATTAATTTTTTTTTTAATTTTTATACAAACTTTAAATCGATTTTTCTCCTTAACTAAGCCCCGGAGAGCGAAAAAGAGCTTAATTTGAAATCATTTATTTTTCGTCCAAAATTCGAATTTTCAAAAAAAAAATATTTTTTTTTTAATTTCTATACAAACTTTAAATCGATTTTTCTCCTTAACTAAGCCCCGGAGAGCGAAAAAGAGCTTAATTTGAAATCATTTATTTTTCGTCCAAAAATTCGAATTTTCAAAAAAAAAATATTTTTTTTTTAATTTCTATACAAACTTTAAATCGATTTTTCTCCTTAACTAAGCCCCGGAGAGCGAAAAAGAGCTTAATTTGAAATCATTTATTTTTCCACCAAAAATTCCAATTTTCTAAAAAAAAAAAAAATTTAATTTTTTTTTTAATTTTTATACAAACTTTAAATCGATTTTTCTCCTTTACTAAGACCCGGAGAGCGAAAAAGAGCTTAATTTGAAATCATTTATTTTTCCACCAAAAATTCCAATTTTCTAGAAAAAAAAAAATTTAATTTTTTTTTTAATTTTTATACAAACTTTAAATCGATTTTTCTCCTTAACTAAGCCCCGGAGAGCGAAAAAGAGCTTAATTTGAAATCATTTATTTTTCCACAAAAATTCCAATTTTCTAAAAAAAAAAATATTTTAATTTTTTTTTTTAATTTTTATACAAACTTTAAATCGATTTTTCTCCTTAACTAAGCCCGGAGAGCAAAAAAGAGCTTAATTTGAAATCATTTATTTTTCCACCAAAAATTCCAATTTTATAGAAAAAAAAAAATTAATTTTTTTTTAATTTTTATACAAACTTTAAATCGATTTTTCTCCTTAACTAAGCCCCGGAGAGCGAAAAAGAGCTTAATTTGAAATCATTTATTTTTCCACCAAAAATTCCAATTTTCTAAAAAAAAAAATATTTTAATTTTTTTTTTTATTTTTTTTTTAATTTTTATACAAACTTTAAATCGATTTTTCTCCTTAACTAAGCCCCGGAGAGCGAAAAAGAGCTTAATTTGAAATCATTTATTTTTCGTCCAAAAATTCGAATTTTCAAAAAAAAAATATTTTTTTTTTAATTTCTATACAAACTTTAAATCGATTTTTCTCCTTAACTAAGCCCCGGAGAGCGAAAAAGAGCTTAATTTAAAATCATTCATTTTTCCACCAAAAATTCCAATTTTCTAAAAAAAAAAAAAAAAATTTAATTTTTTTTTAATTTTTATACAAACTTTAAATCGATTTTTCTCCTTACTAAGCCCCGGAGAGCGAAAAAGAGCTTAATTTGAAATCATTTATTTTTCCACCAAAAATTCCAATTTTCTAGAAAAAAAAAAATTTAATTTTTTTTTATTTTTATACAAACTTTAAATCGATTTTTCTCCTTAACTAAGCCCCGGAGAGCGAAAAAGAGCTTAATTTGAAATCATTTATTTTTTCACCAAAAATTCCAATTTTCTAAAAAAAATAAAAATTTAATTTTTTTTTAATTTTTATACGAACTTTAAATCGATTTTTCTCCTTAACTAAGCCCCGTAGAGCAAAAAAAGCTTAATTTGAAATCATTTATTTTTCCACCAAAAATTCCAATTTTCTAAAAAAAAAAAATATTTTAATTTTTTTTTATTTTTTTTTTAATTTTTATACAAACTTTAAATCGATTTTTCTCCTTAACTAAGCCCCGGAGAGCAAAAAAGAGCTTAATTTGAAATCATTTATTTTTCCACCAAAAATTCCAATTTTCTAAAAAAAAAAAATATTTTAATTTTTTTTTATTTTTTTTTTAATTTTTATACAAACTTTAAATCGATTTTTCTCCTTAACTAAGCCCCGGAGAGCGAAAAAGAGCTTAATTTGAAATCATTTATTTTTCCACCAAAAATTCCAATTTTCTAAAAAAAAAAAAAAATTAATTGTTTTTTAATTTTTATACGAACTTTAAATCGATTTTTCTCCTTTACTAAGCCCCGGAGAGCGAAAAAGAGCTTAATTTGAAATCATTTATTTTTCCACCAAAAATTCCAATTTTCTAGAAAAAAAAAAATTTAATTTTTTTTTTTAATTTTTATACAAACTTTAAATCGATTTTTCTCCTTAACTAAGCCCCGGAGAGCGAAAAAGAGCTTAATTTGAAATCATTTATTTTTCCACCAAAAATTCCAATTTTCTAAAAAAAAAAAAAAAAATTTTAATTTTTTTTTAATTTTTATACAAACTTTAAATCGATTTTTCTCCTTAACTAAGCCCCGGAGAGCGAAAAAGAGCTTAATTTGAAATCATTTATTTTTCCACCAAAAATTCCAATTTTCTAAAAAAAAAAAAAAAAATTTAATTTTTTTTTAATTTTTATACAAACTTTAAATCGATTTTTCTCCTTAACTAAGCCCCGGAGAGCGAAAAAGAGCTTAATTTGAAATCATTTATTTTTCCACCAAAAATTCCAATTTTCTAAAAAAAAAAAATATTTTATTTTTTTTTTAATTTTTATACAAACTTTAAATCGATTTTTCTCCTTAACTAAGCCCCGGAGAGCAAAAAAGAGCTTAATTTGAAATCATTTATTTTTCCACCAAAAATTCCAATTTTCTAGAAAAAAAAAAAATTTAATTTTTTTTTTATTTTTATACAAACTTTAAATCGATTTTTCTCCTTAACCGGAGAGCGAAAAAGAGCTTAATTTGAAATCATTTATTTTTCCACCAAAAATTCCAATTTTCTAGAAAAAAAAAAATTAATTTTTTTTTTAATTTTTATACAAACTTTAAATCGATTTTTCTCCTTAACTAAGCCCCGGAGAGCGAAAAAGAGCTTAATTTGAAATCATTTATTTTTCCACCAAAAATTCCAATTTTCTAGAAAAAAAAAAATTTAATTTTTTTTTAATTTTTATACAAACTTTAAATCGATTTTTCTCCTTAACTAAGCCCCGGAGAGCGAAAAAGAGCTTAATTTGAAATCATTTATTTTTCCACCAAAAATTCCAATTTTCTAAAAAAAAAAAAAAAAAAATTTTAATTTTTTTTTAATTTTTATACAAACTTTAAATCGATTTTTCTCCTTAACTAAGCCCCGGAGAGCGAAAAAGAGCTTAATTTGAAATCATTTATTTTTCCACCAAAAATTCCAATTTTCTAAAAAAAAAAATATTTTAATTTTTTTTTTATTTTTTTTTTTAATTTTTATACAAACTTTAAATCGATTTTTCTCCTTAACTAAGCCCCGGAGAGCAAAAAAGAGCTTAATTTGAAATCATTTATTTTTCCACCAAAAATTCCAATTTTCTAAAAAAAAAAAAAAAAAATTTAATTTTTTTTTAATTTTTATACGAACTTTAAATCGATTTTTCTCCTTAACTAAGCCCCGTAGAGCAAAAAAGAGCTTAATTTGAAATCATTTATTTTTCCACCAAAAATTCCAATTTTCTAAAAAAAAAAAATATTTTAATTTTTTTTTTAATTTTTATACAAACTTTAAATCGATTTTTCTCCTTAACTAAGCCCCGGAGAGCGAAAAAGAGCTTAATTTGAAATCATTTATTTTTCCACCAAAAATTCCAATTTTATAAAAAAAAAAATATTTTAATTTTTTTTTTATTTTTTTTTTAATTTCTATACAAACTTTAAATCGATTTTTCTCCTTAACTAAGCCCCGGAGAGCGAAAAAGAGCTTAATTTGAAATCATTTATTTTTCCACCAAAAATTCCAATTTTCTAAAAAAAAAAAAATTTAATTTTTTTTTTAATTTTTATACAAACTTTAAATCGATTTTTCTCCTTTACTAAGACCCGGAGAGCGAAAAAGAGCTTAATTTGAAATCATTTATTTTTACACCAAAAATTCCAATTTTCTAGAAAAAAAAAAAATTTTAATTTTTTTTTTATTTTTATACAAACTTTAAATCGATTTTTCTCCTTAACTAAGCCCCGGAGAGCGAAAAAGAGCTTAATTTGAAATCATTTATTTTTCCACCAAAAATTCCAATTTTCTAAAAAAAAAAAAAAAAATTGAATTTTTTTTTAATTTTTATACGAACTTTAAATCGATTTTTCTCCTTAACTAAGCCCCGTAGAGCAAAAAAGAGCTTAATTTGAAATCATTTATTTTTCCACCAAAAATTCCAATTTTCTAAAAAAAAAAAATATTTTAATTTTTTTTTTATTTTTTTTTTAATTTTTATACAAACTTTAAATCGATTTTTCTCCTTAACTAAGCCCCGGAGAGCAAAAAAGAGCTTAATTTGAAATCATTTATTTTTCCACCAAAAATTCCAATTTTCTAAAAAAAAAAAAATATTTTAATTTTTTTTTTATTTTTTTTTAATGTTTATACAAACTTTAAATCGATTTTTCTCCTTAACTAAGCCCCGGAGAGCGAAAAAGAGCTTAATTTGAAATCATTTATTTTTCCACCAAAAATTCCAATTTTCTACAAAAAAAAAAAAAAAAATTTAATTTTTTTTTAATTTTTATACGAACTTTAAATCGATTTTTCTCCTTAACTAAGCCCCGTAGAGCAAAAAAGAGCTTCTTAATTTGAAATCATTTATTTTTCCACCAAAAATTCCAATTTTCTAAAAAAAAAAAATATTTTAATTTTTTTTTTATTTTTTTTTTAATTTTTATACAAACTTTAAATCGATTTTTCTCCTTAACTAAGCCCCGGAGAGCAAAAAAGAGCTTAATTTGAAATCATTTATTTTTCCACCAAAAATTCCAATTTTCTAAAAAAAAAAATATTTAAATTTTTTTTTTATTTTTTTTTTAATTTTTATACAAACTTTAAATCGATTTTTCTCCTTTACTAAGCCCCGGAGAGCGAAAAAGAGCTTAATTTGAAATCATTTATTTTTCCACCAAAAATTCCAATTTTCTAGAAAAAAAAAAAATTTAATTTTTTTTTTAATTTTTATACAAACTTTAAATCGATTTTTCTCCTTAACTAAGCCCCGGAGAGCGAAAAAGAGCTTAATTTGAAATCATTTATTTTTCCACCAAAAATTCCAATTTTCTAGAAAAAAAAATTATTTTTTTTTTAATTTCTATACAAACTTTAAATCGATTTTTCTCCTTAACTAAGCCCCGGAGAGCGAAAAAGAGCTTAATTTGAAATCATTTATTTTTCCACCAAAAATTCCAATTTTCTAAAATTGAAATCATTTATTTTTCCACCAAAAATTCCAATTTTCTAGAAAAAAAAAATTAATTTTTTTTTAATTTTTATACAAACTTTAAATCGATTTTTCTCCTTAACTAAGCCCCGGAGAGCGAAAAAGAGCTTAATTTGAAATCATTTATTTTTCCACCAAAAATTCCAATTTTCTAAAAAAAAATATATTTTAATTTTTTTTTATTTTTTTTTTAATTTTTATACAAACTTTAAATCGATTTTTCTCCTTAACTAAGCCCCGGAGAGCAAAAAAGAGCTTAATTTGAAATCATTTATTTTTCCACCAAAAATTCCAATTTTCTAAAAAAAAAAAATATTTTAATTTTTTTTTTATTTTTTTTTTAATTTTTATACAAACTTTAAATCGATTTTTCTCCTTAACTAAGCCCCGGAGAGCAAAAAAGAGCTTAATTTGAAATCATTTATTTTTCCACCAAAAATTCCAATTTTCTAAAAAAAAAAAATATTTTAATTTTTTTTTTATTTTTTTTTTAATTTTTATACAAACTTTAAATCGATTTTTCTCCTTTACTAAGCCCCAGAGAGCGAAAAAGAGCTTAATTTGAAATCATTTATTTTTCGTCCAAAAATTCCAATTTTCTAGAAAAAAAAAAAAATTTAATTTTTTTTTTAATTTTTATACAAACTTTAAATCGATTTTTCTCCTTAACTAAGCCCCGGAGAGCGAAAAAGAGCTTAATTTGAAATCATTTATTTTTCCACCAAAAATTCCAATTTTCTAGAAAAAAAAAAAATTTAATTTTTTTTTTAATTTTTATACAAACTTTAAATCGATTTTTCTCCTTAACTAAGCCCCGTAGAGCAAAAAAGAGCTTAATTTGAAATCATTTATTTTTCCACCAAAAATTCCAATTTTCTAATTTTTTTTTTAATTTTTATACAAACTTTAAATCGATTTTTCTCCTTAACTAAGCCCCGGAGAGCAAAAAAGAGCTTAATTTGAAATCATTTATTTTTCCACCAAAAATTCCAATTTTCTAAAAAAAAAAAATATTTTAATTTTTTTTTATTTTTTTTTTAATTTTTATACAAACTTTAAATCGATTTTTCTCCTTTACTAAGCCCCAGAGAGCGAAAAAGAGCTTAATTTGAAATCATTTATTTTTCCACCAAAAATTCCAATTTTCTAGAAAAAAAAAAAATTTAATTTTTTTTTTAATTTTTATACAAACTTTAAATCGATTTTTCTCCTTAACTAAGCCCCGGAGAGCGAAAAAGAGCTTAATTTGAAATCATTTATTTTTCCACCAAAAATTCCAATTTTCTAAAAAAAAAAAAATTTTAATTTTTTTTTTATTTTTTTTTTTAATTTTTATACAAACTTTAAATCGATTTTTCTCCTTAACTAAGCCCCGGAGAGCAAAAAAGAGCTTAATTTGAAATCATTTATTTTTCCACCAAAAATTCCAATTTTCTAAAAAAAAAAAATATTTTAATTTTTTTTTATTTTTTTTTTAATTTTTATACAAACTTTAAATCGATTTTTCTCCTTTACTAAGCCCCAGAGAGCGAAAAAGAGCTTAATTTGAAATCATTTATTTTTCCACCAAAAATTCCAATTTTCTAGAAAAAAAAAAAATTTAATTTTTTTTTTAATTTTTATACAAACTTTAAATCGATTTTTCTCCTTAACTAAGCCCCGGAGAGCGAAAAAGAGCTTAATTTGAAATCATTTATTTTTCGTCCAAAAATTCGAATTTTCAAAAAAAAAAATATTTTTTTTTTAATTTCTATACAAACTTTAAATCGATTTTTCTCCTTAACTAAGCCCCGGAGAGCGAAAAAGAGCTTAATTTGAAATCATTTATTTTTCGTCCAAAAATTCGAATTTTCAAAAAAAAAAATATTTTTTTTTTAATTTCTATACAAACTTTAAATCGATTTTTCTCCTTAACTAAGCCCCGGAGAGCGAAAAAGAGCTTAATTTGAAATCATTTATTTTTCCACCAAAAATTCCAATTTTCTAAAAAAAAAAAAATTTAATTTTTTTTTTAATTTTTATACAAACTTTAAATCGATTTTTCTCCTTTACTAAGACCCGGAGAGCGAAAAAGAGCTTAATTTGAAATCATTTATTTTTACACCAAAAATTCCAATTTTCTAGAAAAAAAAAAAAATTTTAATTTTTTTTTTATTTTTATACAAACTTTAAATCGATTTTTCTCCTTAACTAAGCCCCGGAGAGCGAAAAAGAGCTTAATTTGAAATCATTTATTTTTCCACCAAAAATTCCAATCTTCTAAAAAAAAAAAAAAAAAAAATTTTAATTTTTTTTTAATTTTTATACGAACTTTAAATCGATTTTTCTCCTTAACTAAGCCCCGTAGAGCAAAAAAGAGCTTAATTTGAAATCATTTATTTTTCCACCAAAAATTCCAATTTTCTAAAAAAAAAAATATTTTAATTTTTTTTTTTATTTTTTTTTTTTTAATTTGTATACAAACTTTAAATCGATTTTTCTCCTTAACTAAGCCCCGGAGAGCGAAAAAGAGCTTAATTTGAAATCATTTATTTTTCCACCAAAAATTCCAATTTTCTAAAAAAAAAAAAAAATTAATTGTTTTTTAATTTTTATACGAACTTTAAATCGATTTTTCTCCTTAACTAAGCCCCGTAGAGCAAAAAAGAGCTTAATTTGAAATCATTTATTTTTCCACCAAAAATTCCAATTTTCTAAAAAAAAAAATATTTTAATTTTTTTTTTATTTTTTTTTTTAATTTTTATACAAACTTTAAATCGATTTTTCTCCTTAACTAAGCCCCGGAGAGCAAAAAAGAGCTTAATTTGAAATCATTTATTTTTCCACCAAAAATTCCAATTTTCTAAAAAAAAAATATTTTAATTTTTTTTTTATTTTTTTTTTAATTTTTATACAAACTTTAAATCGATTTTTCTCCTTTACTAAGCCCCGGAGAGCGAAAAAGAGCTTAATTTGAAATCATTTATTTTTCCACCAAAAATTCCAATTTTCTAGAAAAAAAAAATTAATTTTTTTTTA
This sequence comes from Eustalomyia histrio, assembly GCA_949748255.1. Lineage (NCBI taxonomy): Eukaryota > Metazoa > Arthropoda > Insecta > Diptera > Anthomyiidae > Eustalomyia > Eustalomyia histrio. Next base: position 201,689,364 of record OX456523.1, on the reverse strand, counting down.
ATTTTTATACAAACTTTAAATCGATTTTTCTCCTTAACTAAGCCCCGGAGAGCGAAAAAGAGCTTAATTTGAAATCATTTATTTTTCCACCAAAAATTCCAATTTTCTAAAAAAAAAAATATTTTAATTTTTTTTTTTTATTTTTTTTTTAATTTTTATACAAACTTTAAATCGATTTTTCTCCTTAACTAAGCCCCGTAGAGCGAAAAAGAGCTTAATTTGAAATCATTTATTTTTCGTCCAAAAATTCGAATTTTCAAAAAAAAAATATTTTTTTTTTAATTTCTATACACACTTTAAATCGATTTTTCTCCTTAACTAAGCCCCGGAGAGCGAAAAAGAGCTTAATTTGAAATCATTCATTTTTCCACCAAAAATTCCAATTTTCTAAAAAAAAAAAAAAAAATTTAATTTTTTTTTAATTTTTATACAAACTTTAAATCGATTTTTCTCCTTTACTAAGCCCCGGAGAGCGAAAAAGAGCTTAATTTGAAATCATTTATTTTTCCACCAAAAATTCCAATTTTCTAGAAAAAAAAAATTTAATTTTTTTTTTATTTTTATACAAACTTTAAATCGATTTTTCTCCTTAACTAAGCCCCGGAGAGCGAAAAAGAGCTTAATTTGAAATCATTTATTTTTTCACCAAAAATTCCAATTTTCTAAAAAAAAAAAAAAAAATTTAATTTTTTTTTAATTTTTATACGAACTTTAAATCGATTTTTCTCCTTAACTAAGCCCCGTAGAGCAAAAAAGAGCTTAATTTGAAATCATTTATTTTTCCACCAAAAATTCCAATTTTCTAAAAAAAAAAAATATTTTAATTTTTTTTTATTTTTTTTTTAATTTTTATACAAACTTTAAATCGATTTTTCTCCTTAACTAAGCCCCGGAGAGCGAAAAAGAGCTTAATTTGAAATCATTTATTTTTCCACCAAAAATTCCAATTTTCTAAAAAAAAAAATATTTTAATTTTTTTTTTTATTTTTTTTTTTTAATTTGTATACAAACTTTAAATCGATTTTTCTCCTTAACTAAGCCCCGGAGAGCGAAAAAGAGCTTAATTTGAAATCATTTATTTTTCCACCAAAAATTCCAATTTTCTAAAAAAAAAAAAATTAATTGTTTTTTAATTTTTATACGAACTTTAAATCGATTTTTCTCCTTAACTAAGCCCCGTAGAGCAAAAAAGAGCTTAATTTGAAATCATTTATTTTTCCACCAAAAATTCCAATTTTCTAAAAAAAAAAATATTTTAATTTTTTTTTTATTTTTTTTTTTAATTTTTATACAAACTTTAAATCGATTTTTCTCCTTAACTAAGCCCCGGAGAGCAAAAAAGAGCTTAATTTGAAATCATTTATTTTTCCACCAAAAATTCCAATTTTCTAAAAAAAAAATATTTTAATTTTTTTTTTATTTTTTTTTTAATTTTTATACAAACTTTAAATCGATTTTTCTCCTTTACTAAGCCCCGGAGAGCGAAAAAGAGCTTAATTTGAAATCATTTATTTTTCCACCAAAAATTCCAATTTTCTAGAAAAAAAAAAATTAATTTTTTTTTAATTTTTATACAAACTTTAAATCGATTTTTCTCCTTAACTAAGCCCCGGAGAGCGAAAAAGAGCTTAATTTGAAATCATTTATTTTTCCACCAAAAATTCCAATTTTCTAAAAAAAAAAATATTTTAATTTTTTTTTTTTTATTTTTTTTTTAATTTTTATACAAACTTTAAATCGCTTTTTCTCCTTAACTAAGCCCCGGAGAGCGAAAAAGAGCTTAATTTGAAATCATTTATTTTTCGTCCAAAAATTCGAATTTTCAAAAAAAAATATTTTTTTTTTAATTTCTATACACACTTTAAATCGATTTTTCTCCTTAACTAAGCCCCGGAGAGCGAAAAAGAGCTTAATTTGAAATCATTCATTTTTCCACCAAAAATTCCAATTTTCTAAAAAAAAAAAAAAAATTTAATTTTTTTTTAATTTTTATACAAACTTTAAATCGATTTTTCTCCTTTACTAAGCCCCGGAGAGCGAAAAAGAGCTTAATTTGAAATCATTTATTTTTCCACCAAAAATTCCAATTTTCTAGAAAAAAAAAATTTAATTTTTTTTTTATTTTTATACAAACTTTAAATCGATTTTTCTCCTTAACTAAGCCCCGGAGAGCGAAAAAGAGCTTAATTTGAAATCATTTATTTTTTCACCAAAAATTCCAATTTTCTAAAAAAAAAAAAAAAATTTAATTTTTTTTTAATTTTTATACGAACTTTAAATCGATTTTTCTCCTTAACTAAGCCCCGTAGAGCAAAAAAGAGCTTAATTTGAAATCATTTATTTTTCCACCAAAAATTCCAATTTTCTAAAAAAAAAAAATATTTTAATTTTTTTTTTATTTTTTTTTTAATTTTTATACAAACTTTAAATCGATTTTTCTCCTTAACTAAGCCCCGGAGAGCAAAAAAGAGCTTAATTTGAAATCATTTATTTTTCCACCAAAAATTCCAATTTTCTAAAAAAAAAAAAAAAAAAAATTTTAATTTTTTTTTAATTTTTATACGAACTTTAAATCGATTTTTCTCCTTAACTAAGCCCCGTAGAGCAAAAAAGAGCTTAATTTGAAATCATTTATTTTTCCACCAAAAATTCCAATTTTCTAAAAAAAAAAAAAATTTAATTGTTTTTTAATTTTTATACGAACTTTAAATCGATTTTTCTCCTTTACTAAGCCCCGGAGAGCGAAAAAGAGCTTAATTTGAAATCATTTATTTTTCCACCAAAAATTCCAATTTTCTAGAAAAAAAAAAAATTTAATTTTTTTTTTTTAATTTTTATACAAACTTTAAATCGATTTTTCTCCTTAACTAAGCCCCGGAGAGCGAAAAAGAGCTTAATTTGAAATCATTTATTTTTCCACCAAAAATTCCAATTTTCTAGAAAAAAAAAAAATTTAATTTTTTTTTTAATTTTTATACAAACTTTAAATCGATTTTTCTCCTTAACTAAGCCCCGGAGAGCGAAAAAGAGCTTAATTTGAAATCATTTATTTTTCCACCAAAAATTCTAATTTTCTAAAAAAAAAAAAAATTTAATTGTTTTTTAATTTTTATACGAACTTTAAATCGATTTTTCTCCTTAACTAAGCCCCGTAGAGCAAAAAAGAGCTTAATTTGAAATCATTTATTTTTCCACCAAAAATTCCAATTTTCTAAAAAAAAAAATATTTAAATTTTTTTTTTTAATTTTTATACAAACTTTAAATCGATTTTTCTCCTTAACTAAGCCCCGGAGAGCAAAAAAGAGCTTAATTTGAAATCATTTATTTTTCCACCAAAAATTCCAATTTTCTAAAAAAAAAATATTTTAATTTTTTTTTTAATTTTTATACAAACTTTAAATCGATTTTTCTCCTTTACTAAGCCCCGGAGAGCGAAAAAGAGCTTAATTTGAAATCATTTATTTTTCCACCAAAAATTCCAATTTTCTAGAAAAAAAAAAATTAATTTTTTTTTAATTTTTATACAAACTTTAAATCGATTTTTCTCCTTAACTAAGCCCCGGAGAGCGAAAAAGAGCTTAATTTGAAATCATTTATTTTTCCACCAAAAATTCCAATTTTCTAAAAAAAAAAATATTTTAATTTTTTTTTTTTATTTTTTTTTTAATTTTTATACAAACTTTAAATCGATTTTTCTCCTTAACTAAGCCCCGGAGAGCGAAAAAGAGCTTAATTTGAAATCATTTATTTTTCGTCCAAAAATTCGAATTTTCAAAAAAAAAATATTTTTTTTTTAATTTCTATACACACTTTAAATCGATTTTTCTCCTTAACTAAGCCCCGGAGAGCGAAAAAGAGCTTAATTTGAAATCATTCATTTTTCCACCAAAAATTCCAATTTTCTAAAAAAAAAAAAAAAAATTTTATTTTTTTTTAATTTTTATACAAACTTTAAATCGATTTTTCTCCTTTACTAAGCCCCGGAGAGCGAAAAAGAGCTTAATTTGAAATCATTTATTTTTCCACCAAAAATTCCAATTTTCTAGAAAAAAAAAATTTAATTTTTTTTTTATTTTTATACAAACTTTAAATCGATTTTTCTCCTTAACTAAGCCCCGGAGAGCGAAAAAGAGCTTAATTTGAAATCATTTATTTTTTCACCAAAAATTCCAATTTTCTAAAAAAAAAAAAAAAAATTTAATTTTTTTTTAATTTTTATACGAACTTTAAATCGATTTTTCTCCTTAACTAAGCCCCGTAGAGCAAAAAAGAGCTTAATTTGAAATCATTTATTTTTCCACCAAAAATTCCAATTTTCTAAAAAAAAAAAATATTTTAATTTTTTTTTAATTTTTATACAAACTTTAAATCGATTTTTCTCCTTAACTAAGCCCCGGAGAGCAAAAAAGAGCTTAATTTGAAATCATTTATTTTTCCACCAAAAATTCCAATTTTCTAAAAAAAAAAAAAAAAAAAATTTTAATTTTTTTTTAATTTTTATACGAACTTTAAATCGATTTTTCTCCTTAACTAAGCCCCGTAGAGCAAAAAAGAGCTTAATTTGAAATCATTTATTTTTCCACCAAAAATTCCAATTTTCTAAAAAAAAAAAAAATTTAATTGTTTTTTAATTTTTATACGAACTTTAAATCGATTTTTCTCCTTTACTAAGCCCCGGAGAGCGAAAAAGAGCTTAATTTGAAATCATTTATTTTTCCACCAAAAATTCCAATTTTCTAGAAAAAAAAAAAATTTAATTTTTTTTTTTAATTTTTATACAAACTTTAAATCGATTTTTCTCCTTAACTAAGCCCCGGAGAGCGAAAAAGAGCTTAATTTGAAATCATTTATTTTTCCACCAAAAATTCTAATTTTCTAAAAAAAAAAAAAATTTAATTGTTTTTTAATTTTTATACGAACTTTAAATCGATTTTTCTCCTTAACTAAGCCCCGTAGAGCAAAAAAGAGCTTAATTTGAAATCATTTATTTTTCCACCAAAAATTCCAATTTTCTAAAAAAAAAAATATTTAAATTTTTTTTTTTAATTTTTATACAAACTTTAAATCGATTTTTCTCCTTAACTAAGCCCCGGAGAGCAAAAAAGAGCTTAATTTGAAATCATTTATTTTTCCACCAAAAATTCCAATTTTCTAAAAAAAAAATATTTTAATTTTTTTTTTATTTTTTTTTTAATTTTTATACAAACTTTAAATCGATTTTTCTCCTTTACTAAGCCCCGGAGAGCGAAAAAGAGCTTAATTTGAAATCATTTATTTTTCCACCAAAAATTCCAATTTTCTAAAAAAAAAAAAAAATTTAATTTTTTTTTTAATTTTTATACAAACTTTAAATCGATTTTTCTCCTTTACTAAGCCCCGGAGAGCGAAAAAGAGCTTAATTTGAAATCATTTATTTTTCCACCAAAAATTCCAATTTTCTAGAAAAAAAAAAAAATTAATTTTTTTTTTATTTTTATACAAACTTTAAATCGATTTTTCTCCTTAACTAAGCCCCGGAGAGCGAAAAAGAGCTTAATTTGAAATCATTTATTTTTCCACCAAAAATTCCAATTTTCTAGAAAAAAAAAAAATTTTATTTTTTTTTTAATTTTTATACAAACTTTAAATCGATTTTTCTCCTTAACTAAGCCCCGGAGAGCAAAAAAGAGCTTAATTTGAAATCATTTATTTTTCCACCAAAAATTCCAATTTTCTAGAAAAAAAAAAAAAAATTTAATTTTTTTTTTATTTTTATACAAACTTTAAATCGATTTTTCTCCTTAACTAAGCCCCGGAGAGCGAAAAAGAGCTTAATTTGAAATCATTTATTTTTCCACCAAAAATTCCAATTTTCTAGAAAAAAAAAATTTTTTTTTTTTAATTTTTATACAAACTTTAAATCGATTTTTCTCCTTAACTAAGCCCCGGAGAGCGAAAAAGAGCTTAATTTGAAATCATTTATTTTTCCACCAAAAATTCCAATTTTCTAAAAAAAAAAATATTTTAATTTTTTTTTTTATTTTTTTTTTTTAATTTTTATACAAACTTTAAATCGATTTTTCTCCTTAACTAAGCCCCGGAGAGCAAAAAAGAGCTTAATTTGAAATCATTTATTTTTCCACCAAAAATTCCAATTTTCTAAAAAAAAAAAAAAAAAATTTTAATTTTTTTTTAATTTTTATACAAACTTTAAATCGATTTTTCTCCTTAACTAAGCCCCGGAGAGCGAAAAAGAGCTTAATTTGAAATCATTTATTTTTCCACCAAAAATTCCAATTTTCTAAAAAAAAAATATTTTAATTTTTTTTTTTATTTTTTTTTTTAATTTTTATACAAACTTTAAATCGATTTTTCTCCTTAACTAAGCCCCGGAGAGCAAAAAAGAGCTTAATTTGAAATCATTTATTTTTCCACCAAAAATTCCAATTTTCTAAAAAAAAAAAAAAAAATTTAATTTTTTTTTAATTTTTATACAAACTTTAAATCGATTTTTCTCCTTAACTAAGCCCCGGAGAGCGAAAAAGAGCTTAATTTGAAATCATTTATTTTTCCACCAAAAATTCCAATTTTCTAAAAAAAAAAAAAAAATTTAATTTTTTTTTAATTTTTATACAAACTTTAAATCGATTTTTCTCCTTAACTAAGCCCCGGAGAGCAAAAAAGAGCTTAATTTGAAATCATTTATTTTCCACCAAAAATTCCAATTTTCTAAAAAAAAAAAAAAAATTTTAATTTTTTTTTAATTTTTATACAAACTTTAAATCGATTTTTCTCCTTAACTAAGCCCCGGAGAGCGAAAAAGAGCTTAATTTGAAATCATTTATTTTTCCACCAAAAATTCCAATTCCAAATTAAGAGCTTCTTAATTTGAAATCATTTATTTTTCCACCAAAAATTCCAATTTTCTAAAAAAAAAAAATATTTTAATTTTTTTTTATTTTTTTTTTAATTTTTATACAAACTTTAAATCGATTTTTCTCCTTTACTAAGCCCCGGAGAGCGAAAAAGAGCTTAATTTGAAATCATTTATTTTTCCACCAAAAATTCCAATTTTCTAGAAAAAAAAAAATTTAATTTTTTTTTTAATTTTTATACAAACTTTAAATCGATTTTTCTCCTTAACTAAGCCCCGGAGAGCAAAAAAGAGCTTAATTTGAAATCATTTATTTTTCCACCAAAAATTCCAATTTTCTAAAAAAAAAAAATATTTTAATTTTTTTTTTATTTTTTTTTTAATTTTTATACAAACTTTAAATCGATTTTTCTCCTTAACTAAGCCCCGGAGAGCAAAAAAGAGCTTAATTTGAAATCATTTATTTTTCCACCAAAAATTCCAATTTTCTAAAAAAAAAAATATTTTAATTTTTTTTTTATTTTTTTTTTAATTTTTATACAAACTTTAAATCGATTTTTCTCCTTAACTAAGCCCCGGAGAGCAAAAAAGAGCTTAATTTGAAATCATTTATTTTTCCACCAAAAATTCCAATTTTCTAAAAAAAAAAAATATTTTAATTTTTTTTTTATTTTTTTTTTAATTTTTATACAAACTTTAAATCGAAAAAAAATTTTAATTTTTTTTTAATTTTTATACAAACTTTAAATCGATTTTTCTCCTTAACTAAGCCCCGGAGAGCGAAAAAGAGCTTAATTTGAAATCATTTATTTTTCCACCAAAAATTCCAATTCCAAATTAAGAGCTTCTTAATTTGAAATCATTTATTTTTCCACCAAAAATTCCAATTTTCTAAAAAAAAAAAATATTTTAATTTTTTTTTTATTTTTTTTTTAATTTTTATACAAACTTTAAATCGATTTTTCTCCTTTACTAAGCCCCGGAGAGCGAAAAAGAGCTTAATTTGAAATCATTTATTTTTCCACCAAAAATTCCAATTTTCTAGAAAAAAAAAAAATTTAATTTTTTTTTTAATTTTTATACAAACTTTAAATCGATTTTTCTCCTTAACTAAGCCCCGGAGAGCAAAAAAGAGCTTAATTTGAAATCATTTATTTTTCCACCAAAAATTCCAATTTTCTAAAAAAAAAAAATATTTTAATTTTTTTTTTATTTTTTTTTTAATTTTTATACAAACTTTAAATCGATTTTTCTCCTTAACTAAGCCCCGGAGAGCAAAAAAGAGCTTAATTTGAAATCATTTATTTTTCCACCAAAAATTCCAATTTTCTAAAAAAAAAAAATATTTTAATTTTTTTTTTATTTTTTTTTTAATTTTTATACAAACTTTAAATCGATTTTTCTCCTTAACTAAGCCCCGGAGAGCAAAAAAGAGCTTAATTTGAAATCATTTATTTTTCCACCAAAAATTCCAATTTTCTAAAAAAAAAAAATATTTTAATTTTTTTTTATTTTTTTTTTAATTTTTATACAAACTTTAAATCGATTTTTCTCCTTAACTAAGCCCCGGAGAGCAAAAAAGAGCTTAATTTGAAATCATTTATTTTTCCACCAAAAATTCCAATTTTCTAAAAAAAAAAAATATTTTAATTTTTTTTTTATTTTTTTTTTAATTTTTATACAAACTTTAAATCGATTTTTCTCCTTTACTAAGCCCCAGAGAGCGAAAAAGAGCTTAATTTGAAATCATTTATTTTTCCACCAAAAGTTCCAATTTTCTAGAAAAAAAAAAAAATTTAATTTTTTTTTTAATT
>OX456523.1:201663196-201673196 GCA_949748255.1 Eustalomyia histrio | reverse complement strand
TTTTCTAAAAAAAAAAATATTTTAATTTTTTTTTTTATTTTTTTTTTTTAATTTTTATACAAACTTTAAATCGATTTTTCTCCTTAACTAAGCCCCGGAGAGCAAAAAAGAGCTTAATTTGAAATCATTTATTTTTCCACCAAAAATTCCAATTTTCTAAAAAAAAAAATATTTTAATTTTTTTTTTTATTTTTTTTTTTAATTTTTATACAAACTTTAAATCGATTTTTCTCCTTTACTAAGCCCCGGAGAGCGAAAAAGAGCTTAATTTGAAATCATTTATTTTTCCACCAAAAATTCCAATTTTCTAGAAAAAAAAAAAAAAGTTAATTTTTTTTTTTAATTTTTATACAAACTTTAAATCGATTTTTCTCCTTAACTAAGCCCCGGAGAGCGAAAAAGAGCTTAATTTGAAATCATTTATTTTTCCACCAAAAATTCCAATTTTTGGTGGAAAAATAAAAAAATTTAATTTTTTTTTTAATTTTTATACAAACTTTAAATCGATTTTTCTCCTTAACTAAGCCCCGGAGAGCGAAAAAGAGCTTAATTTGAAATCATTTATTTTTCCACCAAAAATTCCAATTTTCTAAAAAAAAAAATATTTTAATTTTTTTTTTATTTTTTTTTTTAATTTTTATACAAACTTTAAATCGATTTTTCTCCTTTACTAAGCCCCGGAGAGCGAAAAAGAGCTTAATTTGAAATCATTTATTTTTCCACCAAAAATTCCAATTTTCTAGAAAAAAAAAAAAAAGTTAATTTTTTTTTTTAATTTTTATACAAACTTTAAATCGATTTTTCTCCTTAACTAAGCCCCGGAGAGCGAAAAAGAGCTTAATTTGAAATCATTTATTTTTCCACCAAAAATTCCAATTTTTGGTGGAAAAATAAAAAAATTTAATTTTTTTTTTAATTTTTATACAAACTTTAAATCGATTTTTCTCCTTAACTAAGCCCCGGAGAGCGAAAAAGAGCTTAATTTGAAATCATTTATTTTTCCACCAAAAATTCCAATTTTCTAGAAAAAAAAAAAAAAGTTAATTTTTTTTTTTAATTTTTATACAAACTTTAAATCGATTTTTCTCCTTAACTAAGCCCCGGAGAGCGAAAAAGAGCTTAATTTGAAATCATTCATTTTTCCACCAAAAATTCCAATTTTCTAAAAAAAAAAAAAAAATTTAATTTTTTTTTAATTTTTATACAAACTTTAAATCGATTTTTCTCCTTTACTAAGCCCCGGAGAGCGAAAAAGAGCTTAATTTGAAATCATTTATTTTTCCACCAAAAATTCCAATTTTCTAGAAAAAAAAAAAAAAGTTAATTTTTTTTTTTAATTTTTATACAAACTTTAAATCGATTTTTCTCCTTAACTAAGCCCCGGAGAGCGAAAAAGAGCTTAATTTGAAATCATTTATTTTTCCACCAAAAATTCCAATTTTTGGTGGAAAAATAAAAAAATTTAATTTTTTTTTTAATTTTTATACAAACTTTAAATCGATTTTTCTCCTTAACTAAGCCCCGGAGAGCGAAAAAGAGCTTAATTTGAAATCATTTATTTTTCCACCAAAAATTCCAATTTTCTAAAAAAAAAAATATTTTAATTTTTTTTTTTATTTTTTTTTTTAATTTTTATACAAACTTTAAATCGATTTTTCTCCTTTACTAAGCCCCGGAGAGCGAAAAAGAGCTTAATTTGAAATCATTTATTTTTCCACCAAAAATTCCAATTTTCTAGAAAAAAAAAAAAAAGTTAATTTTTTTTTTTAATTTTTATACAAACTTTAAATCGATTTTTCTCCTTAACTAAGCCCCGGAGAGCGAAAAAGAGCTTAATTTGAAATCATTTATTTTTCCACCAAAAATTCCAATTTTTGGTGGAAAAATAAAAAAATTTAATTTTTTTTTTAATTTTTATACAAACTTTAAATCGATTTTTCTCCTTAACTAAGCCCCGGAGAGCGAAAAAGAGCTTAATTTGAAATCATTTATTTTTCCACCAAAAATTCCAATTTTCTAGAAAAAAAAAAAAAAGTTAATTTTTTTTTTTAATTTTTATACAAACTTTAAATCGATTTTTCTCCTTAACTAAGCCCCGGAGAGCGAAAAAGAGCTTAATTTGAAATCATTCATTTTTCCACCAAAAATTCCAATTTTCTAAAAAAAAAAAAAAAATTTAATTTTTTTTTAATTTTTATACAAACTTTAAATCGATTTTTCTCCTTTACTAAGCCCCGGAGAGCGAAAAAGAGCTTAATTTGAAATCATTTATTTTTCCACCAAAAATTCCAATTTTCTAGAAAAAAAAAATTTAATTTTTTTTTTATTTTTATACAAACTTTAAATCGATTTTTCTCCTTAACTAAGCCCCGGAGAGCGAAAAAGAGCTTAATTTGAAATCATTTATTTTTTCACCAAAAATTCCAATTTTCTAAAAAAAAAAAAAAAAATTTAATTTTTTTTTAATTTTTATACGAACTTTAAATCGATTTTTCTCCTTAACTAAGCCCCGTAGAGCAAAAAAGAGCTTAATTTGAAATCATTTATTTTTCCACCAAAAATTCCAATTTTCTAAAAAAAAAAAATATTTTAATTTTTTTTTTATTTTTTTTTTAATTTTTATACAAACTTTAAATCGATTTTTCTCCTTAACTAAGCCCCGGAGAGCAAAAAAGAGCTTAATTTGAAATCATTTATTTTTCCACCAAAAATTCCAATTTTCTAAAAAAAAAAAAAAAAAAAATTTTAATTTTTTTTTAATTTTTATACGAACTTTAAATCGATTTTTCTCCTTAACTAAGCCCCGTAGAGCAAAAAAGAGCTTAATTTGAAATCATTTATTTTTCCACCAAAAATTCCAATTTTCTAAAAAAAAAAAAAATTTAATTGTTTTTTAATTTTTATACGAACTTTAAATCGATTTTTCTCCTTTACTAAGCCCCGGAGAGCGAAAAAGAGCTTAATTTGAAATCATTTATTTTTCCACCAAAAATTCCAATTTTCTAGAAAAAAAAAAAATTTAATTTTTTTTTTTTAATTTTTATACAAACTTTAAATCGATTTTTCTCCTTAACTAAGCCCCGGAGAGCGAAAAAGAGCTTAATTTGAAATCATTTATTTTTCCACCAAAAATTCCAATTTTCTAGAAAAAAAAAAAATTTAATTTTTTTTTTAATTTTTATACAAACTTTAAATCGATTTTTCTCCTTAACTAAGCCCCGGAGAGCGAAAAAGAGCTTAATTTGAAATCATTTATTTTTCCACCAAAAATTCTAATTTTCTAAAAAAAAAAAAAATTTAATTGTTTTTTAATTTTTATACGAACTTTAAATCGATTTTTCTCCTTAACTAAGCCCCGTAGAGCAAAAAAGAGCTTAATTTGAAATCATTTATTTTTCCACCAAAAATTCCAATTTTCTAAAAAAAAAAATATTTAAATTTTTTTTTTTAATTTTTATACAAACTTTAAATCGATTTTTCTCCTTAACTAAGCCCCGGAGAGCAAAAAAGAGCTTAATTTGAAATCATTTATTTTTCCACCAAAAATTCCAATTTTCTAAAAAAAAAATATTTTAATTTTTTTTTTAATTTTTATACAAACTTTAAATCGATTTTTCTCCTTTACTAAGCCCCGGAGAGCGAAAAAGAGCTTAATTTGAAATCATTTATTTTTCCACCAAAAATTCCAATTTTCTAGAAAAAAAAAAATTAATTTTTTTTTAATTTTTATACAAACTTTAAATCGATTTTTCTCCTTAACTAAGCCCCGGAGAGCGAAAAAGAGCTTAATTTGAAATCATTTATTTTTCCACCAAAAATTCCAATTTTCTAAAAAAAAAAATATTTTAATTTTTTTTTTTTATTTTTTTTTTAATTTTTATACAAACTTTAAATCGATTTTTCTCCTTAACTAAGCCCCGGAGAGCGAAAAAGAGCTTAATTTGAAATCATTTATTTTTCGTCCAAAAATTCGAATTTTCAAAAAAAAAATATTTTTTTTTTAATTTCTATACACACTTTAAATCGATTTTTCTCCTTAACTAAGCCCCGGAGAGCGAAAAAGAGCTTAATTTGAAATCATTCATTTTTCCACCAAAAATTCCAATTTTCTAAAAAAAAAAAAAAAAATTTTATTTTTTTTTAATTTTTATACAAACTTTAAATCGATTTTTCTCCTTTACTAAGCCCCGGAGAGCGAAAAAGAGCTTAATTTGAAATCATTTATTTTTCCACCAAAAATTCCAATTTTCTAGAAAAAAAAAATTTAATTTTTTTTTTATTTTTATACAAACTTTAAATCGATTTTTCTCCTTAACTAAGCCCCGGAGAGCGAAAAAGAGCTTAATTTGAAATCATTTATTTTTTCACCAAAAATTCCAATTTTCTAAAAAAAAAAAAAAAAATTTAATTTTTTTTTAATTTTTATACGAACTTTAAATCGATTTTTCTCCTTAACTAAGCCCCGTAGAGCAAAAAAGAGCTTAATTTGAAATCATTTATTTTTCCACCAAAAATTCCAATTTTCTAAAAAAAAAAAATATTTTAATTTTTTTTTAATTTTTATACAAACTTTAAATCGATTTTTCTCCTTAACTAAGCCCCGGAGAGCAAAAAAGAGCTTAATTTGAAATCATTTATTTTTCCACCAAAAATTCCAATTTTCTAAAAAAAAAAAAAAAAAAAAATTTTAATTTTTTTTTAATTTTTATACGAACTTTAAATCGATTTTTCTCCTTAACTAAGCCCCGTAGAGCAAAAAAGAGCTTAATTTGAAATCATTTATTTTTCCACCAAAAATTCCAATTTTCTAAAAAAAAAAAAAATTTAATTGTTTTTTAATTTTTATACGAACTTTAAATCGATTTTTCTCCTTTACTAAGCCCCGGAGAGCGAAAAAGAGCTTAATTTGAAATCATTTATTTTTCCACCAAAAATTCCAATTTTCTAGAAAAAAAAAAAATTTAATTTTTTTTTTTAATTTTTATACAAACTTTAAATCGATTTTTCTCCTTAACTAAGCCCCGGAGAGCGAAAAAGAGCTTAATTTGAAATCATTTATTTTTCCACCAAAAATTCTAATTTTCTAAAAAAAAAAAAAATTTAATTGTTTTTTAATTTTTATACGAACTTTAAATCGATTTTTCTCCTTAACTAAGCCCCGTAGAGCAAAAAAGAGCTTAATTTGAAATCATTTATTTTTCCACCAAAAATTCCAATTTTCTAAAAAAAAAAATATTTAAATTTTTTTTTTTAATTTTTATACAAACTTTAAATCGATTTTTCTCCTTAACTAAGCCCCGGAGAGCAAAAAAGAGCTTAATTTGAAATCATTTATTTTTCCACCAAAAATTCCAATTTTCTAAAAAAAAAATATTTTAATTTTTTTTTTATTTTTTTTTTAATTTTTATACAAACTTTAAATCGATTTTTCTCCTTTACTAAGCCCCGGAGAGCGAAAAAGAGCTTAATTTGAAATCATTTATTTTTCCACCAAAAATTCCAATTTTCTAAAAAAAAAAAAAAATTTAATTTTTTTTTTAATTTTTATACAAACTTTAAATCGATTTTTCTCCTTTACTAAGCCCCGGAGAGCGAAAAAGAGCTTAATTTGAAATCATTTATTTTTCCACCAAAAATTCCAATTTTCTAGAAAAAAAAAAAAATTAATTTTTTTTTTATTTTTATACAAACTTTAAATCGATTTTTCTCCTTAACTAAGCCCCGGAGAGCGAAAAAGAGCTTAATTTGAAATCATTTATTTTTCCACCAAAAATTCCAATTTTCTAGAAAAAAAAAAAATTTTATTTTTTTTTTAATTTTTATACAAACTTTAAATCGATTTTTCTCCTTAACTAAGCCCCGGAGAGCAAAAAAGAGCTTAATTTGAAATCATTTATTTTTCCACCAAAAATTCCAATTTTCTAGAAAAAAAAAAAAAAATTTAATTTTTTTTTTATTTTTATACAAACTTTAAATCGATTTTTCTCCTTAACTAAGCCCCGGAGAGCGAAAAAGAGCTTAATTTGAAATCATTTATTTTTCCACCAAAAATTCCAATTTTCTAGAAAAAAAAAATTTTTTTTTTTTAATTTTTATACAAACTTTAAATCGATTTTTCTCCTTAACTAAGCCCCGGAGAGCGAAAAAGAGCTTAATTTGAAATCATTTATTTTTCCACCAAAAATTCCAATTTTCTAAAAAAAAAAATATTTTAATTTTTTTTTTTATTTTTTTTTTTTAATTTTTATACAAACTTTAAATCGATTTTTCTCCTTAACTAAGCCCCGGAGAGCAAAAAAGAGCTTAATTTGAAATCATTTATTTTTCCACCAAAAATTCCAATTTTCTAAAAAAAAAAAAAAAAATTTTAATTTTTTTTTAATTTTTATACAAACTTTAAATCGATTTTTCTCCTTAACTAAGCCCCGGAGAGCGAAAAAGAGCTTAATTTGAAATCATTTATTTTTCCACCAAAAATTCCAATTTTCTAAAAAAAAAATATTTTAATTTTTTTTTTTATTTTTTTTTTTAATTTTTATACAAACTTTAAATCGATTTTTCTCCTTAACTAAGCCCCGGAGAGCAAAAAAGAGCTTAATTTGAAATCATTTATTTTTCCACCAAAAATTCCAATTTTCTAAAAAAAAAAAAAAAAAATTTAATTTTTTTTTAATTTTTATACAAACTTTAAATCGATTTTTCTCCTTAACTAAGCCCCGGAGAGCGAAAAAGAGCTTAATTTGAAATCATTTATTTTTCCACCAAAAATTCCAATTTTCTAAAAAAAAAAAAAAAATTTAATTTTTTTTTAATTTTTATACAAACTTTAAATCGATTTTTCTCCTTAACTAAGCCCCGGAGAGCAAAAAAGAGCTTAATTTGAAATCATTTATTTTCCACCAAAAATTCCAATTTTCTAAAAAAAAAAAAAAAAATTTTAATTTTTTTTTAATTTTTATACAAACTTTAAATCGATTTTTCTCCTTAACTAAGCCCCGGAGAGCGAAAAAGAGCTTAATTTGAAATCATTTATTTTTCCACCAAAAATTCCAATTCCAAATTAAGAGCTTCTTAATTTGAAATCATTTATTTTTCCACCAAAAATTCCAATTTTCTAAAAAAAAAAAATATTTTAATTTTTTTTTTATTTTTTTTTTAATTTTTATACAAACTTTAAATCGATTTTTCTCCTTTACTAAGCCCCGGAGAGCGAAAAAGAGCTTAATTTGAAATCATTTATTTTTCCACCAAAAATTCCAATTTTCTAGAAAAAAAAAAATTTAATTTTTTTTTTAATTTTTATACAAACTTTAAATCGATTTTTCTCCTTAACTAAGCCCCGGAGAGCAAAAAAGAGCTTAATTTGAAATCATTTATTTTTCCACCAAAAATTCCAATTTTCTAAAAAAAAAAAATATTTTAATTTTTTTTTTAATTTTTATACAAACTTTAAATCGATTTTTCTCCTTAACTAAGCCCCGGAGAGCAAAAAAGAGCTTAATTTGAAATCATTTATTTTTCCACCAAAAATTCCAATTTTCTAAAAAAAAAAATATTTTAATTTTTTTTTTATTTTTTTTTTAATTTTTATACAAACTTTAAATCGATTTTTCTCCTTAACTAAGCCCCGGAGAGCAAAAAAGAGCTTAATTTGAAATCATTTATTTTTCCACCAAAAATTCCAATTTTCTAAAAAAAAAAAATATTTTAATTTTTTTTTTATTTTTTTTTTAATTTTTATACAAACTTTAAATCGAAAAAAAATTTTAATTTTTTTTTAATTTTTATACAAACTTTAAATCGATTTTTCTCCTTAACTAAGCCCCGGAGAGCGAAAAAGAGCTTAATTTGAAATCATTTATTTTTCCACCAAAAATTCCAATTCCAAATTAAGAGCTTCTTAATTTGAAATCATTTATTTTTCCACCAAAAATTCCAATTTTCTAAAAAAAAAAAATATTTTAATTTTTTTTTTATTTTTTTTTTAATTTTTATACAAACTTTAAATCGATTTTTCTCCTTTACTAAGCCCCGGAGAGCGAAAAAGAGCTTAATTTGAAATCATTTATTTTTCCACCAAAAATTCCAATTTTCTAGAAAAAAAAAAAATTTAATTTTTTTTTTAATTTTTATACAAACTTTAAATCGATTTTTCTCCTTAACTAAGCCCCGGAGAGCAAAAAAGAGCTTAATTTGAAATCATTTATTTTTCCACCAAAAATTCCAATTTTCTAAAAAAAAAAAATATTTTAATTTTTTTTTTATTTTTTTTTTAATTTTTATACAAACTTTAAATCGATTTTTCTCCTTAACTAAGCCCCGGAGAGCAAAAAAGAGCTTAATTTGAAATCATTTATTTTTCCACCAAAAATTCCAATTTTCTAAAAAAAAAAAATATTTTAATTTTTTTTTTATTTTTTTTTTAATTTTTATACAAACTTTAAATCGATTTTTCTCCTTAACTAAGCCCCGGAGAGCAAAAAAGAGCTTAATTTGAAATCATTTATTTTTCCACCAAAAATTCCAATTTTCTAAAAAAAAAAAATATTTTAATTTTTTTTTATTTTTTTTTTAATTTTTATACAAACTTTAAATCGATTTTTCTCCTTAACTAAGCCCCGGAGAGCAAAAAAGAGCTTAATTTGAAATCATTTATTTTTCCACCAAAAATTCCAATTTTCTAAAAAAAAAAAATATTTTAATTTTTTTTTATTTTTTTTTTAATTTTTATACAAACTTTAAATCGATTTTTCTCCTTTACTAAGCCCCAGAGAGCGAAAAAGAGCTTAATTTGAAATCATTTATTTTTCCACCAAAAGTTCCAATTTTCTAGAAAAAAAAAAAAATTTAATTTTTTTTTTAATTTTTATACAAACTTTAAATCGATTTTTCTCCTTAACTAAGCCCCGGAGAGCGAAAAAGAGCTTAATTTGAAATCATTTATTTTTCAACCAAAAATTCCAATTTTCTAGAAAAAAAAAATTTAATTTTTTTTTTAATTTTTATACAAACTTTAAATCGATTTTTCTCCTTAACTAAGCCCCGTAGAGCAAAAAAGAGCTTAATTTGAAATCATTTATTTTTCCACCAAAAATTCCAATTTTCTAAAAAAAAAAAAATTTTAATTTTTTTTTTATTTTTTTTTTTTAATTTTTATACAAACTTTAAATCGATTTTTCTCCTTAACTAAGCCCCGGAGAGCAAAAAAGAGCTTAATTTGAAATCATTTATTTTTCCACCAAAAATTCCAATTTTCTAAAAAAAAAAAATATTTTAATTTTTTTTTTATTTTTTTTTTAATTTTATACAAACTTTAAATCGATTTTTCTCCTTTACTAAGCCCCAGAGAGCGAAAAAGAGCTTAATTTGAAATCATTTATTTTTCCACCAAAAATTCCAATTTTCTAGAAAAAAAAAAAATTTAATTTTTTTTTTAATTTTTATACAAACTTTAAATCGATTTTTCTCCTTAACTAAGCCCCGGAGAGCGAAAAAGAGCTTAATTTGAAATCATTTATTTTTCCACCAAAAATTCCAATTTTCTAGAAAAAAAAAATTTAATTTTTTTTTAATTTTTATACAAACTTTAAATTGATTTTTCTCCTTAACTAAGCCCCGGAGAGCGAAAAAGAGCTTAATTTGAAATCATTTATTTTTCCACCAAAAATTCCAATTTTCTAGAAAAAAAAAAAATTTAATTTTTTTTTTAATTTTTATACAAACTTTAAATCGATTTTTCTCCTTAACTAAGCCCCGGAGAGCGAAAAAGAGCTTAATTTGAAATCATTTATTTTTCCACCAAAAATTCCAATTTTCTAAAAAAAAAAAAAATTTTTTAATTTTTTTTTAATTTTTATACGAACTTTAAATCGATTTTTCTCCTTAACTAAGCCCCGTAGAGCAAAAAAGAGCTTAATTTGAAATCATTTATTTTTCCACCAAAAATTCCAATTTTCTAAAAAAAAAAATATTTTAATTTTTTTTTTAATTTTTATACAAA